>JAQQSK010003873.1:0-112090 GCA_028658325.1 Potorous gilbertii
TTCCATGGCCTGAGCCCATTGGATATCTATTTCAGATGTTTGGGATACAGAGGCCTTGACTCTTATGTCTTTGCCTGATGGTAAGCAGTTTTCTTCCTCATCAGAGAGGAATGGTGGAATCATCTGGTCACCAAGAAAATAACCTTCTATGGTCTTATTTTTTTCCCTTTTCTGGGCATTTTCCCAGCCAGTAACTTGACTTCTGAGAGTCCTCTCCACCCCTGCCTGGGTCTGCCCAGTTACTGCTTGGGGTCTGAGATTCAAATGCTGCTCCCCAGCCTCAGGGCTTTTGGTTGCAGGCCTGGCTGCTCTTCAATGGGAGCTTAATTTCTGGTGCTCAGGTGGGGGCAGGGCCACCTCCCAGGGTCAGTTCCCTCAGGGGTTTATGCAGAGACTTCTCCTGCCTGCTCCAGGAGCCTCTGGCTGCCTGCTGCCTCTGCTGCTGCCTCCCAAGGGGGCCTGAGTCACGGAGACACCTCGCTCCCTTCTTAGCCCGTCCAGACGTCTCTTTCACTGACCTGTGTGTCTGTGGGTGGAGGGACCTTCGTGGCCACTGGAGATTCCGTCCCTGAAGCCTGCTAGGGTCTGCTCACTCCTCTCCTTGCTGCGCGGCCGGGGCAGGGCAGGGCTGCGCTCCGCTCCCGTCTGGTGTGACGGACCTTTGGGGTCAGTTTTTCAGGGTTTTCTGGAACAGAAATCTCCTTCACCCTGTTGTTGCGTGGCTCCACTGTTCTAGAATTTGTTGGGAGTTCTTTTTATAAATAATTATGGGCTGTGGGTTCGGAGCTAGCATATGTGAGTGTTTCTACTCCGCCATCTTGGCTCCGCCCCCCCAAGTTTATGGTTCTTGTTCTTTGGCAAACATAGGACTGAATTAGTAAGGGGCAAGGAAAATCACTCTCCTCAAAATTGTTTCTCCCATACATTTTACCAACTACAGAGTAATCTGAATTTAAAGTTTCTTTTAAAAAATACAGATGAGAAGGTGAAATCCCATCACTCTAATGAGACATTCTGCAAATCTAGAGGAAAAGGGAAGAGAAAGACAAAATAGTTTCAAACTTGGGACACTTTAGAGGAAAGGCAGCCTTGGGGGGGCCTCTGAAGTTGGTGGGCATGGTAAGGGAGGAGGGTTTGGAGACAGCAGGAATTCAGCAAGGAGGTACCAGTTACCCATGGGTGTCTTCGATCTGGGAGAGGATCCAGGGATGGGAGGTTGGGTGCCAAAGAGAAATTATCCCTGCTTTGTAATTTCACCCAGAGCTACTTACCTTGGGCCACTTAATGTGACCCTGAAAATGGTCTCTGTTCTCCTTTGTGGCAGCAGAAATTACCCCAGGCTGAGCTAAGTAACTGCCTGATGCTAGGTATTCTTTGGAATGATGCCTTTATGACTCAGAATTGACTAGATGCAAATCTTTAATCACATAGAATTATTTTCCTAATGGTTTTCACTCCTCACTTGGCTTGGCATGCCCATAACATGTCTCTGAGAGACAAAATAAATTCAGTGTGAGACTGATTTTCATGTGTAATTTACAGAACCAGGATCTTTCATGTAGCATTATGCAAACTTTAAGTTATGATATAAATGTGAATTCTCATTATTATTACATTATCATCATCCCTTGTGTACCTAAAACAACCAGTGGACTGTTAAATATATACAAGGATTTGCTATTAGTTTAGATTCTGAAGTACAAATATAAAGGGTTGATCATTCTAGAAATTAATCAGAGAAGGCTTCTTATAGAAAGTACATCTTGAGTTGAATCTTGGAGGGAATGTGGCATTTTTTCCTTTTTACCTCCAAGTAAGTGTAGGAGGAGAGAGGAAAATATTTCAGGTGAAAGAAAATATAAACACAGACCCAGAGGTAGAGACAGGTATAGTTCCACTTTTGAGTACAAGATCAAGCCAAGATTGTCCTTGATAAGAAATTCTTTTGGGGAGTACTGAGGAAAGAAAGAGACCTAATCATTTCTGGGATTGTGAGGTATTAGAAGAAATGGAGTCGAGTTGTTGGAGAGTTTTAAAGATGAGGCTGAGGCATCATGGTGTCCAATGGCACTTGAACATTCCTTTAACTTAGACTTATATTTTGTTCTGTGTTATAGTTATTTGTGTGTTTGACTTCATTTCCATCATACGTAATGTAGCTTTTAAGAGCAGAGAATGTGACCTGTTTATCACTTTATTTCCTTTAACTGAGATAATATCTGTACAGCACTCACAATGCCTGGCACATAGTAGCAATTAGTAAACGTTTTGTTCCTGCCCCCTTCTCCGCATACTCTAGCATAGTGTTCAATGAGTAGTAAGGCCTTCATAAATGCTTATTAAACCAAACTTGAGTTTTATTGCTCTGAAAGGTAATAAAGAGCCACTGGAGCCTCTTGGGGATCTGGTGGAAGAGAATGAATTGATTTACAACCATATGTGGGTTGTAGCCAAATAACAAGAATAATTAATAAACATTATAATGTCTACAGCACCTTAAAGTTTGCAAAGCTTTATCTCATTTTAGCATTATAACCACTCTAGGACACAAAGAAATTTGCAGATGACAAACTAGGAGATAAAGAAGGTTAGATTGATCTAAAGAGAAAAGTTTAAAGGTAGAGTAGGTATCAGAATATCATTTTTTGTTACACAGAGTCATAGAGTGAGAACTGTTTTAGGGTTTTGAGAACTATGGGTGACATGGCCTCTAAGACAGTAAAAAAAAAAAAAGATTTTGACTATAAAATCAAGACTACTTGAAAGGAAGGAGAGTGGAAGGAAGAGAACCTAGTAGGGAGGTAGGGCATGGGGGAATTTTGATAGTCCATTGGCTATATGGGATTGGGATGAGATTGTAAGGAACAGAACACTGAAGCAGACAGTGTGACTGGAGAAAAATATTGAGGTTTGGTTTGCTGATTTTATGTGTTATGGCTAATACAGATTATGAGCAGCTTTGCTTCCTAAAATAAGAAGTAGTAGAGGGAAAAACCCTTTTACAGATATCTTGGCAAGAAACTATAAGCAAAATTGTCCTTACAGTAGTTAAGGATGAAACTGGGAGGACAATGAACAAAAGAAAAATGGAAAAGATCTGTCAATATTTCTACAGCAATCCATTTTCACCAATAATAAGATACTTTATTTGGAGATGCCCAGGGCCGTACTTTTCTATGACTTTTCTAAGCCTTTTCTATTCCCTCTCAGTTCTACTGCCTTCCCTAAACTAATTACTTTGTAGTTATCACATACATGACCTTTTTGTACATATTTGTGGTTTTCCCCATTATATTGTAAGCTCCTTGAGGACAGGTACTGTCTTTTGAGTCCTCAGCATTTTGCACAGTACCTAGTACATAGTAAGCACTTAGCAAATTCTTGTTGACTGCTTCTAGGATAAAAGGAAAACTTCTCAGCTTGATACATAAAGACCAATAATTGGGCTCTAACTTCCCTTTCCAATCTTATTTCATATTTTTCAGAGTCATTCTTAACTCCTTATTCTCCCTCACCCCATATATCCAATCACTTGCCAAGTTTTGTTATTTGTCTTATCAATTATCTGTTACATCATTCAGCTTTATTCATTCAGCTACCCCTCACCTTCAGCCCCTTACCACTACTTGCCTGGAATGTTACAATAACCTTCTAATTGGGCTTCCTTCCTCTCTCCCATACATCCTTTATGCAGCAACAAAAGTGACATTTTTTTGTGCAGATCCAATCATATCATTCAAATATAGAATCCCCTATAATATATTTCATCCTGACTTGCACCTCCTAGGATGCCTAGCTTCCTTCAAAATTCATCTTAACTTCTTGTTCCTACATTAGATCTTTCCTGATTCTCACCCTTGAGTGCTAGCAACTCTTTGCCAAAAAAAAAACAAAAACAAAGTGAAAAACCTTGAATTTATTTGGCTTATTTGTTGTATATACTTTTATGGATATGGGTTGTTTGTTGAGATAGAATGTATACACTTCAAGTTAGGGATTTTTATTTTGTCTTTCTATCCCTAGTACTTAAAAGACAGTCTGGTGTAGAGAAGGTTCATAATAAATACTTGCTGATTGATTGAATGAAAATTTTTTCTTATGCATATGTCTTGTCATGTCCTTCCTCTGTTCAAGCAGAGTTCAAACTCCTCTATTCAGCATTTAAGGACCTCCACAGCTTGGCATCCTTCTACCTTTCTAGTTTTTTCTCATATTAAGCAAATAAATTTCTAAGCAAACTGGAATGTCCTCCTGCTTTGGAGACTTCTTTGTTTAGACTCTAACTTCTACCTGGGATTACTCTACAGAGCCTTACCTGATTTCATCTCTTCCTTATTCAAATTACCTTAAACCCCACCCCCTAATTACAGTATTTGTTCTCAGAGGTCATGTAACACTTTCGGGGTGGGAGGGTAGGTCTCTCATGTTCTTGGCACGGATTGTTAAATCATATAGTTGGTGTCCCATCTCACTACTAGACTATAAACCTGGAAGGTAGGCAGCCTGTCTTGTCCAAGCTTTGCCTGTTCCCAGTCATCTAGCACACAGGGTTTAAAAAAAGATTTCTTATATTATACTGTGCTTCTTAATCTGGGGATGCTTGCTAATATTCAAGGCAAGGAACATTATTATCGATATAAAAATCCAATGGGCCTGCCTCCCTTAGCCATGCTCTAGGCTTGGGGGTAGGATAGACCTCAAATGCAGGCAGAATAACATTGGCTAGGGTACTAGGGTTACTGACCAGTTCAGTCAACTTTTTCTTTCAGGAAATTGGCAAGAAAGGAAGACTGACTTTTTAAAAGTGGGCTTTAAAAATGGATTTAAGGGGAGAAAAAAATGTTCGTCAACTTAAAAAATTAATTTTTTTAGATGAAGTTAAATGCCTGTCTTAAATGACATGAGAGCTATTAATTCATTGTCAGAAATTTCCCCAGTAGGGTCATTGAAAGGCTTTTATTAAGGATTAATTATAACTAACATTTAGATAGTCAGTCTTACTCACAGTCCCAGCTTTATTTCCAAATTCAGTTAATCATTTTGTCCAAGTATGATCTATTTACTAATCCCATCTTTAAACATTTTATTAGATGACTGGAATGATAATGAAATGCAAATATGATTTGCCAAGAGTAAATATGAGCTTTGGGAACCTCTGGAGTAATTCCTTTGCCCCGATCTTAAGCAGGTTTGTCTCTTGGGGAGTTTGCAAATTTAGCAAAATCTGAAAGAAAGCGGGGGCTGGGCTTATTTTTGTGACTAATCTTTTGATCTCATGAAAACAGTAAGTTCTGTTTTCTCTGCTGAACTAGAAGTCCTTGATTCCACTTTAAAGAGTTGGACCAGTCCTTAGAAGTTGTTCAGAAAGTGTTTATTAATGTAGTTGGGGGAAATTAGAAAAAGATCTTTTTTTCCCTCACAGTATCTGAATGTCCTTTCACAGCTGGTCCACAATGGACCCATTTTCCAAGGAAATGCTAAAGTGACACAAAAATAAAGATGAGGTGGTCAATGATTGGACATACTCTGATTCCATAATTTCAAAGTCCAGTGTTCTTTCTATTTTAAATTAATGAGACTAAGAAAAATAGAAAGTTGCTTATCCCCTTAACTTTTGATAGAAAATATTGATGGGCTTCTCAGTTGAAGGAGGGAGAGAGGACTGCTTTGGGGATTTATTGATTATCATCTTTTTTATTATTATGATTTTATCATTATATTTATTATAGTATGGTATTTTATTAACTGTTAATATATTATTATATCTTTTATGATATTATTACAATATATTATATATTTATATATAATTTATTGTTTGGACTTACTGGCTCCGTGAGTCAGTATGTCAGTCAGTTAATCAATAAGCATTTATTCTACTCTTACTATGTGCCAGACACCATGCTAAGCACTAGGGATACCAACAAAAAAAAAAAAGTCAAAAGACAATCCCTGCCTTCAAGGAGCTTACAATCTAATGGGAAAGACAATAGGCAAACAAATGTACAAACAAGCTATGTATAGGATAAACAGAAAATTTAACTTAGGGAAGGCAGTAGAATTAAGAGAGATTGGAAAAGGCTTCTTGAATGACTCCGCACAAGTCATGTTTCCAAACCTCAAGTTTCCTCATCTCTAAAATGAGTGGGTTGGATTATGCAGCCTTCAAGGCTTTTTCCATTCTAAATCTATGATTCATGATTATCTGACTCGGCTTATTGTACCATTTGGTGTCACTGAGCCGTAATCATGGAATGTTACTCTGGACTTCTCTCCACCTAATTTTTCAAAGTCAAGATGAGGAAAAGTCTGATGAGTGTTTTTGTACCAACCAACTTTTTAAGTTTAAAATAAACCCAGAGTTATAGAATGAAAATTACCTTTTTAAAAGCATCAGTAGGGACACAGGCAACTCTATGGTTTGTATTCTTTCTTTATGGAAACTGGAGATCTACCTTTTAAAAAAATTCTAAAAACACTGGGAAGAAACTTGGGACTGCTGAGATATTTCCACTCTGCAATGAATTTTGTTTAGGAAAAAATATACATATATACATATATATATATATAAATGTGAGTGTGTGTGTGTGTGTGTGTGTGTGTGTGTGTGTATGTGTGTGTAATAAAACACTTGAGACAGGCTAGGGAAAGAGGGAGATAGATTGGGAAGAGAAAAAGGTTGAAAAGGGCACTCTGAAAACCTACACCCTGGGGAAGGCCAGTGGGCAAGTGACATAGCCAGGGAGGAACAGCTGACGCACTGCCCTCACCATTGTTTTATGGAGGACAGGAAGGTCTGTTTTTCTAAACTTATGTTGATGATTTTGAGAGAGAGGAGAGGCAACACTTTTATTGTTTACTAAAAAGATTTGATCTTCATTACAGCCCTGTATATGTTGGTGTCCCCATTTTACAGATGAGGACAGTGAAGTTCAGAAAGGGTAAGTGACTTGCTCAGGGTCAGCCAGTAAACATTTGTTTATGTGACAGGCCCTGAAGTAAGGGCAGGGGATATAAAGTAAGGGAAAAAAAATGGTTCCTGCTGTCAAGGAGCTTAATAGGAGAAACACCATCCAAACAACCATGTACAAACAAGCCATCTATGGGATGAACTGGAGATAGCTAATAGAGGGAGAGCACTAGAATTATGAGGGATTGGAAAAAGCTTCTTGTAGAAGGGGAGATATTAGCTGGGACTTGAAGGATGCCAAGGGAAACCAACCCAGGCAGGACTTTTGGCCTCAGATTTACTGGGCTTTTTGGTTTTGGTTTGGTGTGTTTTGGTTTTTTACAGTATCATGACAGTGATTCCCAGGTGCTTGTGTTAGAGCTCAGAAAGTTGTAAACACACCAACAAAGCATCAGAAAGCTGTAAGCAAATAATAAAGCATCTTCACCCAGCATGGAGTACAGTACGGAACTAGTCCAGGCTCTGACTCAATTTGTGACCTTGGAAGTCATAGAAACCGTCTTGGCTCCATTTTCCATATTTGCAAAATGAAGGACTTGAGTGTTCTGCAAAACTTTGTGATTCTTAAGAGGACTTCTAGGGAAACAAACTTTATAAGTGCCTTTCTCTACATGATAGATTACCATAACAAAATTAAGCTTGAGTAATATAAAACTTGGGTAAAGCAACATTCCAATGCTTTGCAAGTATCTCAGCAATTCATCTGTAAACTGACAAGTCTGGCCCAGGTCCCTTTTAAATAGAATTCCGACTGACACTCACGTCATCAGATGCCAACCTGCTCATCATTAAGGAGCACTAATACAGATTCAGTATATAGGTTTTGATGTTATTTATTAAAATGAGATTTAACCTGTTTTTAATTAGTGAGGATGCTAAGTAGGTGGTGAAAAGTTTGAAGACGTTATTGAGACACAGAAAACAGTGGGTACAGGATCATGGAGTTTGGGGCTAGAAGGGACCTCAGAGACCATCTGGCTCCACACTTTCATTTTATAGATGAGGAAAATGAGACCTATGGAGATGAAATAATTTGCTCAAGATCACACAGGTAATAAGTTTAAGAGGCAGGATTTGAACTCACACCATCTGGTTCCAGAGCTTGTGCTCTTTTAACTGACTATACCATGTACTGCCTGGGCTTCAGGGAAATTTTAAAATAATAGGTTGCAGATGGCCAACCATAATTCCAAAGAACCAGTCATGAAGCATGCTACCCACTTCCTTACAGAGAGGAGATGCACCCTGTGTATAGGATGAGGCATATTTTTTTTGGACATGACCAATAGAGGAATTTGTTTTAACTATGCATATTTATTTTTAAAAGTTTTGTTTTTCTTTCAAGAGAGGGAGATGGGATGAAGATAAAAGAGATTTTTATTCATTAAAAAAATTTGGTTTAAAAAAGAAAAAAACATTTGCAGCATTCGCTGAAACTGACATTTCATCTTGTTAAACTGGAACTTTCATTAACTTGGTTTTCCATAAAAATTTCATGTGGCTCTTTTCCTTTTCTTATAACTGCAGTAGTTTATTGAAATTCATGAAAGCCAGGTGTAAAACATTAGGAAGGCAGTTTGGTAAAGTGGAAAATGTGTTGGATTTGGGGTTAGAAAATGTGGATAGTAGTCCTAGCTCTGCCTTTTAGTAGATAGGTGACCATTGGCAAATTACTTAACTGTAATTTCTTTATCTGCAAAATAGGGCTACTAATATTTACATTGCCCACTTTATAGGTAGAGTACTCTTGTATATACATGAGCTATTATTTATTCAGGTGCTCAAAGAGTTCTTATTTCTTCCATGTCTTTTTGTTGTTGGAACAAAGAGAATGGTTTAAAAGTATTTAAAAAGGACATTGATGTTGAGAACCATGTTTGTGATTCTGCCTTATTATTGTTAGTTGGCTTTTATAGAAATCATCTTCAAAGCTTTTTTTTTTAACTTACTGGGACAGTTGGACTCTCAGACTCAGAGAAAGTGGTGTCATCAGTAGAAGTGGAGTTCCCTAAATTGGAACCTACTAACCATCCCTATGCATTTGTGTGCATGTCAGTCCTGGATCTCCCAAGGCAAATTTCTGTAGTTTCTAAAAGGTATAGGCCCCAAATGTTCTCTCTGTCATTTGTATGAGTTTACTTGGCCTAAGTGAAAAAAAAGAAAAGATAATGGGCCTAATTCCCACATGTGTCAGGGAGTTCTGACTAGAGTCTTAGTTAAATTTTGAATTCCTCAGGCATTTGTTCTGCTATTTCTGTCTTCTTTATATCTTCTGAACTTCAAGGGAGTAACTAATAACATTTAATTATTCTACTGCACTTCAAGGAGGTCCAGTGAAAATTGATATATAGTACTTCTGAAATGCCTTTTAGTATTCTAATAAAAATTGTTATTTATGCTTTAATTAATTTAAAAATAAACTTTTAATGTTATAATGACTTCTGGATTTTAAATTCCTTAATTTCTGTTATTGAATGCCCTTGCAAAACAGATATGCAAAACCCTTTGACATAATGACTGATAATGTATTTGATATTTGGTATTGCTTATCCCCTATGTCTTCATAGAGGAGGGAGCCATGTTTCATTATTTGTTCTCAGAGGTGAAAATTAGTCATTGAAATAATTAATCTGAGCCTGACAGCCTTTAATGTTGTCTCCATGTATGTTACCATAGTAATTACACACAAATATGTATATATGTGTATGTATCCATATATTTCCCTTGGTTCTGATTTTAACTCAGCATTAGATCATAGAAGTCTTTCTATGTTTCCCAGAGTTCCTCATATTTATCATTTCTTATGACCTGATAACATTGTGTTGACATTCATATACTATCATTTTTTCATCCATTCCCTATACTCTAGGCACCTGCTTTGTCTCCAGGTTTTATTACCATGGAAATGTTGCTTTTGCTGTGTATGTATATATGCATGTACATATATGTGTATATGCACATACATGTATTACATATACATGTATGTGCACACATGTATTTGGAATGGTCACTTTTAACAAACAGACTTTGGCTATGACTTTATAGAGGAAGCAGTGCAACCTGTAGAACAAGGACTGCTTTGAGTATCCATAATCATGAACTTCAGAAAGATGCAGAGAGATATCATTAAGTGAACACTGCCATTTGTTCCAGTTCATGAGCAGTGATATGCTGTTTCAGGACAAACTAACTATTACTTTGAAAGTGTCTGGTAGTTTACATCACTCTCAAACTAACACTTAACTAGGGTCTGAAGAGAGGATGTCAGCTCTCAGTGTAGCTATTTACCCATCTCAGGCCAGGGTATCCCAAATGAAACAAGACCGTAAGAATAGTGCTTCTAAGAGGGCTCTAAACATGATTTAGAGATTACTGCTGGGGTTTCCAGCCATAGTGATTATATAAAAGGAGCTGAGTCAGGATGCATTTCTTTTTACCAGCAGCAAACCATACAAATGTTTTGTTTTTTACTGTCTGTTTTTCAATCATACCAATCATTTGTAGAATGGGAATTTGGAAAATAACCAAAGTGATTTCCTAGAGGAAAGGAAGGTTTTGACTTTTTGAAACAATGCTTAATATTTACTAGCAGTCAGTTTAAGAGGTTGTGCATAGGATGAGGATGATCTAATATTGACATGTCCTGAATAAAAGTTCCTTTGAGAAAGAATTTATTTTCCTCCCTTAAATAAGCATGGTGTCTATCCATGAGGAATTGGGAGTAGGAAACCAAGTGAGCCAGATCATTTTCCTACCTGTGTAGAGTAGAATGATTCTGTAAAATGGAAATTATCAGATGGAAGAGAGAGGTTGGAGAAAGGATACCAGTAATTGTCCTGTTCTCCTTTGGAAAACCAAACTTCCCCCCACTTTTGAGTAGCAGCACCTGCTCTCTTCTCCTTAGTTTCTTCTCTTTTTCACATCTTCCTCTTCCCCTCCCAAGTTCAGTGCAGAGGGTTAGGGATGGGCAGAGTATTGTTGACATTGCTAAATATAGAACAAAAAGGTTTTTTTTTTAAATTCTGAACTTCACAAACACACAAAAAAGTGAACATTTCCATTTATAGAGTCAAAGACAAAATTGTACATAAACCATGAATTTTTTTTACTAAAATTTCCTTTTTAAAAAAATGATAAAGGCACCATAATACTTTCAAAACTGTCCTGCCTGTCTATGTTTCCTTTTGAATTCCTTCCTCTTCTCATCTGCACATTTTAAAAATATTTCAATGGTCTTTACAGTCCATAGCAATACCTATGAATCCCAGTGATAAATGGAGTAGATTGTGTTTTTACTATTTTGTCAATTTATTTTGCTTCATCAAGTGCTCCATCACTTGGACTTTCTTGTCTTTTCTTATACTAGTTTCAGCTACTGTGGTAGATTCTTTCTTCTAATTGCTTGAATATTCATTTCATCACAAAGGGACACTATTTTATTCTGTAAAACTAGAGTCAGTAAAAGCAATTTAAGACAAACTTAAATTTAATTGTTGAACATTTCAAGTGATTGTTAGGAAGTTATTTTTTACTTATTTAGATCATTTAAAAGTTGAAGGTTTGAGGGGGAAACCAGATTTTTCTATTATATTTACCAAAAGGATTAATGTTGAGAAATAGAACTGTTGCATTACTTTAAATTTATGAAGATTGTTTTACTTTAAATTTATATACTTCACACTAAACTACAGCAAGCAATATGTTAATGCAGCCCCTTTCTATCATTTGCCTACACCAGTTAAAGTTCACCCTGGAAGATCATACCCATGTCCAGATTCGACATGTTCCTATTCAAACTTGATCTTGTCTCTGTGTTTTCTGTATTAACTAATTATGGTCCTGTATCCACTATCATTTGGAGAAAATTCGCCTTGTTTTTTCTTGCTTTTGGTGCCTTTGAACTATATCTACATTGAAAGGGGAGGGGAAGGGAAAGAAGCATTTATATAGTGCCTACTCTGTACCAGGTGCTGTATCATTTCATCTGATTCTCACAACCTCAGAGCTAGATGTTATTATTATTTCTATTTTATAGTTGGGGAAATTGAGGTAGAAAGAGGTTAAATGACTTGTTTAGGATCACACAGCTAGTAATTATCAGATAGTAGCTGTCTCTGGAAAAAAAATATATTTGTGTGGGACATGAACTAAAAAATATTCAATATTTTTGGCCATTGCTTCACGTCCTCTCTGAAATAGTCTGAGTAGGGGGTACAGCAAACCCAACAGTTTGGAAATCTGCATTACATTGAGTTTACTTGGTTTGTATAAAAACTGCTCTTTGAAGGAAGGGGGGAAGAAAAAAAAAGTGTATTCCAGACCTTGGTCTTTAACCATACTATATCAGATCATAAAGTCTTGGGCTAGTCACTTATTTTGAGAGAAGAATAATGGTATGCTTGATGAAACAAGCTGATGCCTCTATTGATAATGCAATTTTTGTTTTAGTATAATCAAGTTCCTCTCACTGAATAACATGATTAAAGAAGATATTTCCCACCCATTTATGAGCCTGAGAAGATCTGTGGGAAGGCCCACACCTTTTGTTAATGAGGCCCTGGTTCTCAAGGGTTGTGATGCCCTCTGGCTCTGAAAAATGCGAAATACTCTGAGGTGAGGTTTTACTTTGGGGCTTAGTTTTGGAAAAAAAAAAAGTTTGTGTGCCAGATGAGACTCTGGGAAGTCTTTAAGCAGCCCCCTGAATTTGAAAACTCAGACGTTAGGGCTTCCTGCTCTGGTAACTATGTATGTATGGTCAGGCGTTTGGATCTGTCTGTGGATCTGTGATGTATGTATTGTTTATATCAGACAGTTGGAAGCCACGTCTGTTGATTTTCATTTCTCTGTATTTTCTCTGAAGTTCAGGGTGCTGACTTTTTCCCCTGAACTAAGTGAATGATACATGTGCTTGATTAAAGTGATTATTGACCCCTCAGAAGCTACTTTTCTATTTAGAAAAGTAGATCAAAGAACCTGTACAGCAGGCTCTCCTGTGTACGTCTGGGTGCATTCTGTTACAATGCCCCAAGGACATCTCTCAGGGACTGAGTGTACAGCAATTAGTTTCTTCTCTTTAAGCAGGTACTTCTTTCCCATACTTCTGCTGTCCATTTCACAGTTGGTAAAGAGTTAAAAAGTGCCTACCCACACTGAAGAGGATATACAGTAAAGTGGGCATAGCAAACAGAAGATCCAAGAAGTTGGACCTACTGGGTCCAGGATATACAAACATGAGATTAGGGATCAAGTTAGGACATAAGGTTAAAAAAAATGGGCTCTCATTAATGATTGTGACATAATGCAAAACATTATAAATGTGGGAATAGATGGATGGACAATACTTTAATCAAGGGCAGCTAAATCTCTCCCTCTCTCAGAGAGTTCTTTGGACACTGCAGATGTTTGCAAATATGCACTTCAGCTCCCTCCCTGTTGTGGCATGCCAACCAGCTGCTTAGACAGAGACAGCCAAGTTTCCTAGATTTTAGCCAATGTACTCTATTAGCTATATCTATTAGCTAGATCTATTAGCTCTATTTTACTAACCCTAGGCTGGAAGCCTTAGGGGAATATATTGTTATGTTCACAAGACTGAAAGTTTCCTTAGAGGTCATCCTATCTGAAGTCTTCATTTTCCAGATGAGGAAAGTAAGACCCAGAGAGTTTAAAGTCACTCACCCAAAGTCACATGAGTAGTAAATGGCTCAGATAGAATTTGAACCCAAATCTTTCAGACTCAAGATCCAACATGCTATCAAACATACTGAGCTGCTTTTCTAAGAATGTCTCAAACACATGCTATTTGCTATCACTTCTAATGAAATTAGAGAACCAGTTCCTTTCCTTGTGTTCCTACTCCTACACTTTCCTCTCTCTGGTGTGGTAAAATTATAAACAACTGCACTTAGGAGATTAAGGATGGACTTTTTGGTAGTGATCATGGCTGAGATGGTAGGCAAGGACAGCAGAATACCCATGGTGTCAGATGTTAGAAGGTGAAAAACCTTGAGAGTCACTGACCAAAATGGTTCACAGTGAAAGTGGGAACCTGATCATTTCTGAGAGGACAAGACAAAGATACTGTCCTTAGTCTCTTCACAATGACATGGAAATCCTGACTTGTGGGGAGGTGAGGATCAGTATTTGTTTCAAAAGAAAATGAAGGAGGTAGCCAGGTGGCACAATGGATAGAGCACCTGCCCTAGAATCAGGAGGACCTTCATTCAAATCCACCCTCAGACACTTAACTAGCTATGTGACCCTGGGCAAGTCACTTAACCCCAATTGTCTTCAAAAAAGAAAGAAAAGAAAATGAGGAAGCTCAGCAGCCCTCAGACAAGTGAAAGAACTTAAATGTTTTTTTAAAAACTCACTGGAATACTGCTGTGCTGTAAGAAATGATGAGCTGGTTGATTTTAGAAAAACATGGAAAGACATAAAATAATGAATAGTGAAGTAAGCAGAATCAAGAGAATATTGTATATATGCTCAAAGAAACATTATGAACAACCAAGTTATTCTGAGTACTATAAATATTCAAATAAGTTATAAAGGCCCCATAAAGTACGATGCGATCCATATCTGATAATAGAAGGAACTGATAATAGAAGTATGCAGAATATGATTTTACATATATTTATAAATGTGTCTCAAATGGTAGCCTTCTCTAGTGCTGGTTGGGGAGAGAGGGAGACAGTTCTGAATATAAAATATAACAAAAACAAATAAATTAAATTCAGTTTAAAAAAGAAGAAAACACTTCTTAAATGAACCTGATTTTTGACAAGTATCCAAACATGTCCTCTTAATTCCATTCAATCAACAATCAACTACCCATCAAGCATTTTTTTTAAAAAACACCTACTGTACACCAGTCATTGTATTAGGTGCCAGAGATACAAAGACAATCATTGACCTCAATGCTGAGGGCTGTAGGGTAAACAAAACATGATCACCAAAAGGGAAATATAGGATATGTACAAGACAGAAACCAAGTAACTGGACAGGGATGGAGCTAACGAATCAAAGAATCAGGAAAGACTTCTTGAGCAACAAGTTCAGGTTCATCTGTGGCCTCCTGAGTGACCATGACTTATGTCTTGCTACTGGACTTTGGTGACTCTGGAGGAGAAAGTGAGGCTGATGACTTTCAGCAGCTATGCCTCACTTAAATCCAACTCATGGACAAGTCAAGACTTCAAACTCTTCATGTCATTGGCCCTCTTTTAGAAGAAAGGACCACCACCAACAACAACAACAGTTTCTTCACTGGCCAAGAGGTTGATGGAAATTTAGGGCCTCAGTGGAGAAAGGGGCAGGGGCTATACAAAACCCAAAGTGGAGAGAGGGTGCTGCATGTGTCCCTTCTATGCTGGAGGGGCCAGTGCAAAAGTGTCTAAGATGGCTACAGACCTGAATCCATTGCTATTGATTTCAGTGGGGGCTATGGAGCAACACCAAGTTAGAAATAGATGACCTACTTTGGGTCCTTTATTGTGGAGTCTGTTCATGGCCAACAGAGCCTTCTAAATATACTGTGAATGTAAATTGTTGTTAAATGTAGGCAGTGGCTAGAAAAAAATTTTCCAAATGAGTTTACAAAATTCACTGTAGAAAATTCACCCAAATAAGAATCTAGAATTGGGAAAGGTCAGGCAAGAAAGAGAAGAAGAAAAGAAGAGAAAGCAAAAGAGATAAACTGACCTTTAAAGAAGCACAAAGATTTTTTACTCTTGTGGGGCCTCAATTACGGGAAGGATGAAGTCATCATTCAGGGAAGCTTTCCTTGTTGTTATTGACTCTTCGTGACCCTATTTGGGGTTTTCTTGGCACATGTACTGGAGTGGTTTGCCGTTTTCTTCTCCAGTTCATTTTACAGATAAGGAAACTGAGGCAAAGAGGGCTAAGTGACTTTTATCCAGTGTCACACACAGCTAGTAAGTGTCTGAAGTGGGATTTGAACTCATGAAGTTGAGTCTTCCTGATTCCAAACCCAGTGCTCTGTCCATTGCACTACCTACCCACCTAGGGAGACTTCACAGATGACATTATTGATATAATTCAGGTAGTTTCAAAAACAATGTGTAGTATTGATCATATAGGTTATTTTTCTGAAATGAAAATTAATTGTTTTATATTGAATCCTGTCATGTTCTTCAGTATACATGGAAATGTTCTTTTTTTCTTTTCTCATTTTGTATTTAAGTTTAAAATAAATTTAAAAATTACCCAAAAAGTGGCCCAGAGGTAGATGGTCTTGGATAAGAAATTATTATATCTGTAAATAGTGATATCTACAATAAAGCTGCAGACTACTCCTGTCCTTGATATTTTAGTGATTTCACTGTTCTATAAAAGGCTATTTGGGTTTTTGTTTTTTATCTTATTTTGAATTACCAAAATCTGGGAGGAATATGGAATAGAGATTTAGCTAAATAAAAGATATTTATATAGATATGAAATAAAAATAAAATGGCTTTTTGGAGGAAATGGCACTTAAGCTGAGCATTTGAATCTCCCAGAGTTGGCACAAGGGACAGGTTGTGTTAGCCGTCTAAGTGACTGTAGTAGCAGATGATACTCTAATTTCTTAAACAACAAACCAAAACAAGAAGACCTCTCACAGGATCCTAATTAGTGCTGTTTCTATAACAGTCATAGAATTGCACAATAAATTCTGGTAACTTCAGCCAAATGCTGACCTTTACAAGGATTTCAGGACAAGGTTTGGAACTTGTCCCTTCAGGGAAAAATAGATTGTTTGGGGAAAAAAAAGATTATAATGTCGCCTGTCCAGCTTGTTTCTTTGGGATTTTTGGATTTTTGTCACTACATAGATAGCATTTATATAACATTTTAAAGTTTGAAAAGCACTATACACGTGATGTCTCATTAGATCATAAAATTCTGTGAGGTTGAAATCCTTATTTCACAGATGAGGGAACTGAGGCAGGCAAAGTTAGATGACTTGCCCAGAATCACACAGGTAGTATCTGAGACTATATATGAATTGACTTCTTCCTGACTCATGGAAACCAACATTTCATGAAGTTGCCTTAGATATATGGAGTATAAAAATATTAACAAACAATTCATGGATACACACACATACACATATCTTAAAAATGACCCCAGTCTTTAACACTGAGATGTACAATTTCAATGCCTTGTTAGAGTCAGATGAGTAGTAATTGTTGATTGAAATGGAAGAATTTTCTGAGGATCAAAGTCTGAAAAGAGAAAAGGGGTTATCAAATACTTCTACTATTTAGTCTACATCCTGCTTTTACAAGTCAGGTAGCAGCCCTGATAAGAGCTTAGGAGTAGAATTCACATCTCTTCAATTCAGTCATCCAAGTACTGTACATAGGAAATAAATAAAATGTAAAAAAACAAAACAAAAAAACAAAATCAGATCCCTGAGGAATTTACAATCTAGTCAAGGAAGAAGACTGATGAAAATGACAACATTAATTCAACAAAGTACATAATTGTCAGGAGGCTTAAACAGACTAACTACTGTAGGAATTCCATATGTATGAATGAAGTTGTCTTTGTGTTAAGTCTTTCCCAGTCCCCCTTAATCTCAATGCCTTCCCTCTCGAGTACCCCTAATTTATTCTGTCTATATCTTGTTTCTAATTACTTCTTTCCATGTTGTCTCCCCCATTAGATGATGAGCTCCTTGAGAATAGGGACGATTTTCATTTTGCCTTTCTTTGTATCCCCATCATTTAATAAAGTGCCTGGAACATAGTAGGTGCTTAATAAATGCTATGCAGCTGAATGATTGAAGTAGGTTGGTATACTCGATAGAATGCTGGACTTGTAGCCAGGAAGACCTAGACTCCCATCCCAACTCAAACACTCAGTAGCTTTATGACCCTAAGCACGTCCCTTTACGTGTTTCAGTCTCGGATTTCTCTGTAAAATTATAACAATACTATTGATAATAACAATGGCTGTGTTACATAATTAGCAAGCTTTATGGATCAAACAGATCATGTAGTTAGTGCATTTCATAGCGCTGAAGGTACTATGTAAATATCAGGTTATTTTTAAAAGAAAGAGAAATAGAACGGTGTAATGAGTAGGGTTGAACTGGGAGTCAGAAAGACCTGAATTCGAGTCCTGTATCTGACATTCCTGGTTTGAGCCTGAATATATAACATTTAGCCTCTTGGTGCTTCCAGACAACTCTAAGACTATTGAGTCCAACTGAGTCTCCACTCTAATGAAGTCTCAGTAGCCCTGCATGTGAGGTAGAACAGTAGTATTACCGTCCCACGTTTGCATATGAGAAAACTGAAGCTCAGAAAAAATGAAAACGACCTTGCCAGGGTAACACAGCTTCAAGTGAAGTTTTAGAACTGAGGGCACAGTCCCTGCCCTCCAGGAGCTTATGGTCTCCTTAGGGACACATGATTGAGACATAAAGTAATTAGAGATCAATCAAGTAGTGAGAATACGTGCCATAGGGGTTTGTAAAAGAAGTTTGGGCTGGAAGGAGCAGGCTTCATGGAGGAGGCCAGAACTGAATTGGGCCTTGAAAGATTTGTAGGATTAAGGTTGAGTGTAAGACATCATTCCTCTTGAGGAGAATGAAATGAAAAAGACTTGGAAATAGAAACATGAAAGGCAGTATAACTGAGAAATTGGCAAGTTTACCTGAGTTTAAATGTTGCAGAGAAGAGATAAAGTAGGATAGATAGAGTGAGACACATTATTGTGCAAGGGTCCTTAACCTGGGGTCTAGGAACTTACATTTTTTAGAATAATTTTAATGTAATTGTTTTCCTTTATAATCCTGTATATTTTATTTTATACATTTAAAAACATTCTTCTGAGAAGGGGTCTGGATATGACACCAAAAAAGATTAAATAGCCCTGTTACAGAGGAACTTGAAAGCCAGATAAAGAGTCTGAAATTGATTAAGATTATTGTGCAGTTAGAAATAATGAAGGGAATTCCCAGAAACATGGAAAGATTTGTATGAATCGACAGAGAACCAAGTAAGAAGAACCAAGAGAACAGTAACTACAATGTAAATGAATAAGACGTGAAATGGAAGCCAGACTCTGAGTAACTGAAAAACCAGTGAGGGTCCCAGAGAGCAGTAATGCTATATGTCTACTTCCTCATGAATGGAGGTAGAAGATGGTGGAAAGGGCTGACCCGTTTGGATAAAATATTGTATATAATGTAAGATATAATCATTGTTATGGATAGTCTTGCAACTGTGACAGGAAGACAAAAGGGATCAATAGAATTGATCTGAAAAACTGAAAATGGATTGTGCACATTTTGGAATGAGGAAGTGACGTGCTATCAGTGGTAATGGTATGCCAGACTGATAGACATGAGAACAAGAAGGAAAGTGTTGGTGAGAATTCTGGCGTAAAGATGATGCAGAGGACCTAAACTAGAGTTATAGCATAGGAAATAAAGAGGAACGGGTCAATGGATCAGAAAGATGACCTGATTCAGTGAAGTGGCACCCTTTTGCTCAGGGTCTAATATTGAAGGGTGAGTTTGATTTTGTTAGTACTGGTAATACCCTACCAGTTGGGTCAACCATTTTCTTGTGTGGTAGTTATTTAGGGGACATCTAGGTGGTAAGGAAGACTCAGCAGACAAGTACTATCTGTGTGATCCTGGGTGAGTCATTTAACCCCATTTTCCTCAGTTGCCTCCTCTGTAACATGAACTAGAGAAGGAAATGGCAAGCCACTCCAGTATTTTTTACCAAGGAAACCCCAAATGGGTTCATGTAGAGTTGGACATGACTGAAAAATGACGGAACAACAATAGTTGCTATAGACAAACCCTAATTTAATTGAAGGATTAAAGAACTGAAGAAACAGAATCAAGTTATAAAATCTTGAGCTTTAAAGGATCTCAAAGGTCATCTTGCCCATTTGCTCCTCATTTTAGAGACAGGGAAATTAAGAATTAGAAAGGGAAAGCAATTTGCCTAAGATCACCCAAGGATAAATAACATCATATATTAACAAGATAGGTCAGTAAAAAGAATCACAGGAATTGCCAGTTAAATGAGAAATTTCACTAGGATGACCATTCCAGATTTCTTGGAGAGGCACTAAAAAGAAAAATTCTTTTGGGCACATTATGGAAGAGGTGGGACCTGATGATACAGTTCACTTCGACTCAAGGAGCATTGGCCTGTGAGCTTCCTACGTGGCATCTTTGCCGGAAATATAAAGACATAAAACTAACACAGTCCCTGCCTTCTAGAAACTTACTGTTCTACATTGTACTTTGGTTCAGTGACAAGAGTTCCTTGGAACAAATTGTAATATCGTATAATAATACTTATATTGTTTATTGTGTTATAATGTTTAAATAAGGATTTTTTAAAAAAGAAGAATGCATGTAACATCTCCTGATGCCTGGAGTCATGGAGAACTGACTTCAAATCTGGTCGCAGACATTTACTTGCTGTATTACCCTGGGCCACTCATTTCACCCTTGTTTGCCTCAGTTTCCTCATCTGCAAAATGAGGAAACAACACCTACCCCCAAGGATTGTTGTAAGGACCAAATAAGATAGTAATTGTAAAGTGTTTAGCGTAGAGCCTGGCATTGCAAGGGTTATATAAATGTTAGCTATTATTATTGTTAATTCTTAGAATAAGCTATTGAAATAGTCAGTCAACAAGCATTTTTAAGGGCCTCCTATCTGCCAGGCACTGTTCCTTAACACTGGGAATACAAAGAGAGTCAGAAGACAATCCTGAAGGGGCTCCCAGTCCAATGGGGAAGGTTAGTTAGGTACATTTTAGGGAGGAGAGATAAGAAAGATTTCAGTCTTTAGAATTTACCCCAGTCGTCCTGAGAATTTCATAAAGCTTCGTATCTGACTAATATTTGCAAGGCAATCACTGCCACTGATTTCCTGTTTTCTGACAATTTTGAAAATAAGGTCAAAACCCCCCAATAGTGTTTTAAAACATTGTGTTGCCTTAAGGGGCAGCTCTGTAATGTAACTGAGAGTCTTTTTTAAATAAAATTTCCAGTAGCCTGAAGTCACAATTTACAAACACACCAGCATTTGCCAGAAAAAGCAAAATGAAACACAAATTGTCCATGTTTTTGCTGGATGGGAACAGAAGGCTTGCCATCCGAGACAAGCTTCTGGAGCAGTCTTCACGCAGTGGCAGGGTTGGGGGACGGAGGCAGTATTCCCTTCTCTGTTATCCTGCATAATGTGTTTCTTTGTTTCGTGGATTCAGATTTAAAGCTGGCAGAGGTTTTAGAGATTATTCAGTCCAACTCATCTTACAAGACTTTGGGACTCAGAGGGTTTATGGGTGTTGCTCACAGCCACATGGCGAGGAAGGAGCAGAGCTGAAAGTCCCAGGTCCTCTGATTTCAAATCCAGGGCTTTGCACTTTCATGGGTTACAAGATGGATAGCTTTTTAGAAATTGGGTCCAACCTCTTCATTCTGATAGGAACAGAAGCTCAGAGAGGTTAAGCGATTTGCCCTGGGTCACACAGCTAATACATATCAGAGATGGAATTTGAACCTGTCTTTCAGATTCCAAGTCCAGCACTTTTCACACTGTAACATCCTGCCTTTTTTTATGGCTGAAGAGGGCTCTGGAATGAAGTATAGACTAGGACAACCTATAAACTGGTACCTGCCTCCATCCACTCTACATAATATAAGATGTGAGTGTGAGTGTGAGTGTGTGTGTATGTGCATGTGAGTGCACATGTCCCAAAAGTCTCAGTACAGATCTCTCAGCACTCTTGGTCACTGGGAAAGCAGATTTTCTGTTTGACCTTAAACCTTCAATTCCCTCCCAGATGCTCCTTATAGGTGCCAACAGTCTGAGTCAGTGGTTCCCCTAGATTGTGCCCACAGAACTACCTTGAACCAGTGTCTCCCTTTTAAGGGAGCACATGGTTTTTTGGTAAACACCCCTGTGCTATTCCTGCTCTAAAACATTTTAATCCTTCTTTAAAAGCTTTTTCTTCTCTAGGTTTCTTCTCAAAACTGCCTCTGGGTCACCATCCTGGAATTTCCATTCTCCTTTCCAAGCCTGCTGTGAATCTTTTCATTATGTCATAGCTAAACACTTGTTAACTATTTTTAGGAACTACTGTTGGTTTAGTACAGGAGCCAAATAATGACAAGAGCCCTGGTTTGAAAATTAAGGACCTGACCCTCAGTTTCCTCAGTTGTTACATGAGAGTGTGGACTAGATTATCTCTAGGATACTTTTCCAACTCTCAATTCTAGGATTCTGAATTACAGGATCACTCATTTTTTGAGACTTCCATCTTTACACTGGTGATATTTCTAACACCCTCAAAGATTCAAAGGCCATTCGCTGCATTCTCGGCCATCACCAGTTGTCCTGACTTTTGTCATATCACTGGACTTTGATGCATCTGGAAGAAAAAATGAGGTTGATGACTTTGTGCAGCTCTGACTCACTTAAATCCAATTCATGCATGAATTAAGACATTACCCCGTGATGTCACTGATCCTCTCTGAAAATGAGGGACAAACAACGGTTTCTAACACCCTGTCCTGAGAATTTCCTGAGCTCCTCAATTCCTATAATCTCTATCCTCACTCTGTTTCAGCCACCCACTAGGGCAATCATACCCTGCATCTCATTATCACTTGTAAATATTCTATCTCCAGTACCATTGAGAAATGATGAAGAGAACAGGTTCAGAAAAACCTGAGAACTATATAAACTAATGCAGTGAGGCAAGCAGAACCAAGGGAATAAAAGATATATTTACAAAAATATTATAAAGACAAAGAAAGGCTTTGAAAGACTTAGAAACTTTGGTTAATTCAGTGATCAACCATGATTTTAGAGGACTCTAGATGAAGCATGCTATCCACCTCCTGACAGAAAGAAGTGCACATTGAGACATTATTTTTTGACATGGCTAATGCTGGACTTTGTTTTGCTTCACCACACATGTTTAGAGGTTTTGTTTTTCTTTTTTTTTACTCTGTGCTGCGGGACTGGAGGGGTTGGGAGAGAGAGAAGGCAGATTTTTGTTGATAAAAAAAAATCAGTTTTAAAATTTTTATCTCCAAAATGATGAACTCTGAAATGTTCTTTACTATAAGCTCTTGTTCTACTTTTCTCTTTCCTTCACTTTTTCCAAATATGTTCTTTGTCATCATTATGACCACCAGATTTTCAATCCCTTTCTAATGGCATCATGACCTTTCTCTGGATTCACTTGCCTCTCTACCCAGTCAGTCATTTAAAGGTTATACTTTTTCCTATCCTTGAATTCCTTTCCTTCTGGACTTTTCCATTATTCCCAACCTAAGTCAGTTACACAATCCACATGGACTAAGTGATGAAACTGAGTTGAACGAATCCTCTAAAACTTCATGCTACTTCACCTCAAATGAACCCTCACTTCACTATAGCAATCCTTTTATACAATCGTTATTTATAAATAAATCGATAAAAGAAAAAAATCAAGTTACCAGAAATGATAGGATAAAATGAACAGACTATGTTACAATGTCTCTTAATGGAAAGGAAGTTGGGAAGAAAACAGATAATTTCTTGTACTTTTCCTCAGTCTTTGACACAGCGGGTACAACTGGTAATGCCTTCAGCTTCTCTCTTTCTCTGAGATGCCTATAGGGGCTGTTGTTTCTCTTATCTCTCCCTCCTTTGCCACAACTCAGCCCTACATTTTCTTTCTCCTTTCATGTATTGCCCTTTTGCCACTGATTCTTTCCCTCCTTTTCTGGCTGTCTCTCCCATCCTTTGTGTTTCTCTTTAAGATCTTAAGAATTTAATTCAATTCTACCCTCTGGTTCAAAAATCTCCATAATCTCAAATTGTTCCCAGGGCTAAGAGAGAATTTTTATCTCTTTGAACTACAAATCCCATGATGCCCTTCATTTCTCAAAGTTCTATTATACATGTACTGTATATCTGATCCGTGACGAGATATCCTTCTATTGTTCTGGCCCATCCTAGACAAACATAGATGTAAAACAAATACAATAATAAATGTTATGTTAAGATAGAGAAAACAAACTGAAGACATTAACAGTTATATACATTTCTTAGAGCACATGCTAAATAAGACATATGCTTTGTAGGAAAATATTCAGAAGAATAAAGACATCCTGAGTCAGCTATAAGAGGGTAATATTAATCAAAAAAAATAAAATGCAACTAATGGAGAGAGCAATACACTAAAGCACGTGCATTTTCTCCATTTTGGTAGCTGAAATCCTATATAATCTTCAAACTACATAGGAAAAATCTCCTGCTCTCTGGAAATCTTTACTGGGAAAGACCAATCAGAAAATGCGAAGGTTGAGGTCCTAGGGAAGAGATTGTTGGCTGTTCATTTCGGCATACTATGTGTAATTATCATTAATTCTTAGTCTAAAAAGAGGACATTTTATAAATCTGAAGCAATGCAATCAATCAGATGAGTGACCATATTCTTTTCTCAAGCCTACCCCAAATCTTGCTGTAGCTTTGGTCAGGGGTAGCCTTGCTCCTTGCTTTTCTTGAACTTAAAATAATGCTATCCTGACTTCTTCCAAAAGTTCATTCTTGTATCATTTTCAAGGTGAGTGAACTACACCTAGTTCTACAGATTTATTTGGAGGATCCATTAGTGAATGACCCAGTTTGTAATGGGCTTTGAAGCTTAAAACCTCTGTTTTAAGTGGCACTACCATTTGATTGTTTGTAGTACAGATAACTCAACATGTTCTCCATCTCTAGACAGCCACTTGTAAGTAAATAATTAATCACCTCTTTCTATCCTAGTACTCTCCTTTCACCTTTAAAGTTAGCAAGAGCTTCTGTAAAAAGATAGGGGAACAGGATGAATGGATTAACTAAGATTTCAAAATGATTAAATATTGTCACAACTGAAAGCCAAGTCCACCCAGCTTACCGGTGTGAGTCAATCATTTTTCAGGTTAACGCAGAACTCGATTGTATCAAAGAGGTACGATACTGCTGTACTTGACTGGGCTATTTACTAGGAGAGGGAACCAGCAGTCAATAAACATTTATTAAGCACTTACTATGTGCCATATTTACGGAGTTAAGAACAGGAATACAAAAAGAGTCAACAGACAACCCTTCTTCTCAAGGAGTTTATAATCTAGTGGAGGAGTAAACAAAATGTAGAAACAAGCTGCATACAGGATAAATAGGAAATCATTAAAAAAGGGAAGGAACAGGAATTAAGAAACTGAAAAAGGCTTCCTATAGAAGATAGGATTTTAGTTAAGACTTCAAGGAAGCCAGAAGGTAAAGATGAAGAAGTAGAATTATCTAGCCATAGCGGATATCCAGAGAAAATGCCTAGAGCCAAGAGATAGAGTATTTTGTTCATAGAATAGCAAGAAGGCCAGTGTCACTGCACTGAAGAACGTCAGGATGTAAAATAAAAGAAGGCTGGAAGGAGGAGGTAGGGGAACAAATTATGAAGGTCTTTGAATGCCAGACAAAGTATTTTGTATTTGATTCTGGAGGCAACAGAGAGCCACTGGAGTTGATTGAGTAGTGGAGTAACATGGCAGAAAGTATGCTATAGGAAAATCACTTTGGTAGCTGAATGTAGGATGAATTGGACTGGGAAGAGACTTAAGGCAGGCACCAACAGCAATCCAGGTAGGAGGAGATTAAGGCCAGCATTAGAGTGGTAGCACTGTCAGAGGAGAGAAGGGGGCATAGTCAAGAGATATTCTGAAGGTGAAATCAACAGGCCTTGGCAACAGATTAAATATGATTGGAGGAGGGTGGTGATCAGGGATGGGGAGGGGAGAGGTAGTGAGGAGTTGAAGAGGACACCTGAATTGCATGCCTAAGAGACTGGGAGGTTGGTGTTGCCCTTTACAATAATAGAGAAGGTTGGGGGAGGGATGAAACAAAGAAAATGCAATATTGAGTTCAAGATGTCTACTGGACATCCAGTTCAAGATATCTGGAAGGCAATTAGGAATGTGAGATTGGAGGTCAGCAGTGAAGTGGGGGCTGGATAGTGAGAATCAACACAGAAATGATAATTAAGTCCATGGGAGCTAATGAGATCCTCAAGGGAAGTCACTTAGAGGGAACAAAAGACCCAGGACAGAACCAGGGAACCTAGAGTTAGAGGGGGTGATCTGGGTGAAAATCCAGTAAAGGAAACTGAGGAATGGTCAGATAGATAGAAAAGGAGAACCAGGAAAAAGTGGTGTCCTAAAAACGTAAAGAGAAGATAGGATTGTGGAGGAGATGGTGATTAATAGCATCCAAAACTGCAGAGAGGTCAAGGGGAATGAGGATTGAGAAAAGGCCACAGGGTTTGACAATGAATAGATCATTGGTAACTTTGGAGAAAGCAGTTTCATCAGAATGGTAAGGTTAGTAACAAATTATGAAGTACCAATACAATAACAAGGTGCCAAAATTCATGCCAAGGACTTAATCCATTTAGAATAGTTTAGAACAGAAGTGGGGAACCTGGGGCCTTGAGGCCCCAGGTTCTCCACCCCTCACTTAGTATATAAACTTCATGATTGTAGGAATTGTCTTTTTCCTAGTTCTTTGTGATGCCTAATACATTTTGGGGACAGAACATTAAATAATATTATCATATTATTTAATATTTATATTATCAAAAATAATTTTATATATATCTAGCTATAATTTAAAAAAAGCTGATCTTGAGGGACATCATCAAGAAAACATATGATCTGGAAAGGACATGACGTGGTCATGTGAAAGGAATGAGAGATTACAGACGGGCTGTCTGAATTCTGCATTGATATCCCATTGTGAAAAGGCCTAGATGAAAAGTGTGTTGAGTAGGACCTCTATGGAGAATCTATTCAATAACATGGGTAAAAATCAGATAGGATGAGAAAGTTTTGGAGACTGCTGCTTCTTCTTCTTCTTGTCCATTGTTCATTATCAAAGAGGGCCAACGATATCAAGAAAGCAGTATCTTGACTTGCCAGTGATTTTGTGAGGCAGAGCTGTGCAGTCATCAGTCTTATTTTCTCCTCCAGAATCATGGAAGGAATGCCTAAATAATCAATAAATTGAAAAATACTCATTTGACAAATATGACTACGCATCAGTCATGTGCTAGGTGCTGTGGATATAAAGACAAAAGTGAACATTCACTGTTCTCAAGGAATTTTTACTCTAATGAAGAGGATAACACGTACATATACATATATACAGAATATATGTAAAATCAATCCAAAGAGTTGTTATTGTTCAGTTGGGTCTAACCCTTTGTGAGCCCATTTTGGGGTTTTCTTGGCAAAGATACTAGAGTGGTTTGCCATGTCCTTCCCCAGATCATTTTACAGATGAGGAAACTGAGGCAAACAGGGTTAAGTGACTTGCCCAGGGTCACAGAGCTAAGCTCACAGGTAAGCATCTGAGGCTGGATTTGAACTCATGAAGATGAATCTTCCTGACTCCAGGCCAGGTGCTCTGTGCATGATGGTGCCCCCAAACTGCCCTATTGACAAAGAGATACACTAGCAGTCAAGGAATGAAGAGAGGTTTCATATAAAGGCAGTGAATCCTGCCTCTACTACTTTTATCTGTATGACCTTTGATAGATCACTTTGCCTCCCTGGGCCTCAGTTTCCTCCTCTGTATGAGGAGAGGATTGGACTTAGATGGTGTCTCTTCCAATTCCTTTGTGGTTGTTCAGTTGTATTTGACTCTTCTTGACCCTGTTTAGGGTTTTCTTGCAAAGATACTGGAGAAATTTAACATTTCCTTCTCCAACTCATTTTATAGATGAGGAAACTGAGGCAAACAGGGTTAAGGGACTTGCCCAGGGTCACACAGCTACTAAGTGTCTGAGGCCAGATTTGAACTCAGGTCTTCCTGAATACAGACGTGGTGTTATATCCACTGTGCTATCTAACTCCCCTCAATTCCATTCATATAGAAGGTGAAGTTCATTCTTTGTATTAATGACCACTGAGGGGAAGTAATGAATAAAAACGCTTGGAACAGGATAAGATCAACTAAGTAAAAGGGAGGTACTGGAGCATATGCTTCAATGAAGAAAGGAAGTGAATGTGATTTAGGGAAGTATGGTGTGGTATGGTGTGATGTGATGTGTGTGTGTGTGTGCGTGCGCGTGTGTGCGCGTGTGTGTGTCTTTCTAAAGTTCAGCTTGAGAAAAATCAACAGGACAGTGCAGCAAAAAGTTGATTTTGTAGTTGACGGATTTGGGTTTGCGTTCTGGGTTGGTTGTTTATGACCTATAGGACCAAGTCATTTTCTCCTTCTGAGCCTCTGTAGGGTATCTCATCTATGGTCTTGAGATGATGTGAGTTAATAAGACAGGCTCTGTATTGCTTCTTGTTGTTGCTTTATTTTTTAACAGCATAACTGTTACAATCTGCTTTTTCAGATGATAATCTGATATGAAGGTGATAGTCTGGGTTCTTCTACTCTTGCCAGGAAAAGTAAATCACTGCAAAAGTCAGCAGGCCTGCTGTTCTCTTGCTGGTTTCATCTCTCATCTATACTCCCTCTCTCCCCTGAGCCTGCCCCCACTGTGGTGCAGAACCTTGTCACCTCCCACCTATTGCAACAGCCTGCTGGTTTGTCTCCCTGCCTTAAGTCTCTCCTGACTCCAGTTTATCTATCAATCAGCTGTCAGATTAATCTTCCCAATATGCAGATTCAACCTTGACACTTTCCCCTCCCCCACTGAATGACTCTAGTGACTCCCCATTAACTCTAGGACTCAATATAAAATCTTCTGGCTTTCAAAGCCCTTCACACTCTGGCTCCCTCTGACTTCTCTTATATTCCCCACAATGTACTCTGCATTCCAATGACCCTGGCCTCCTTGCTGTTCCTTAAATATAACATCTCTTCCATTTTAAAGATGAGGAAACAAGGTCCATTGAGGTTACATGGCTTGTCCAAGCTAGCAAAATCTTGGGAGGTAGGATTTAAACTGTCTTCTGACTCTGAGTGCAGTATTCTTTTTCATTGTACCATGCTTCCTTTTAAGCTTATAGAACTAGATATTTCCTTCCAAGTATTAACCAAGCCCAACTCTGTTTAGCATCTAAGATTAGATGAAATGAATGAATAAATAAATGAACAGAAAAGCATGTATTAAGTACTTACTGTGTACCAAGCACTGTGCTAAGCACTAGACTAAACAAGAAAGTCCATTAACCTCAAGAATTTATATTCCAGTGAGGGAAGATGAAACATAAAGGGGAACTAAAAATAGAATGCCATCTTAGTGGTCTAATTTGTAAATACCTAGGAAACTATGGTGGTCTGATTCTGGACAAAATGAGTTAGAGCTTCCCTACAAGAGCCCAGGGTCCTAGACCAGAATGCAAGTTCTGATGGGAACCACATGAATAGAATGGACAGAATACAGGTGACATAGTTTAGAAGGACTGGTAAGTGGTACCTGAGGTCCAGGTGGTAGGACTGTTGACCAACCTCCTTTTTGGCACAATTATGTAAAAGAAGCAACAGCTAGTTGCAGTGCTAGTCTGTTATAACAAAGAGTAAGAAAAGATTCTTGCTACTTTATGGATTTGTATAGATTGGTCAGAGAATTGGTCTTGTTTCCATTATGCGGACAGATACCTGTGTACTTACCATCCTAATAACCTAACAATTTTGTTTGGCCATTTTCACTTATATACTGCATGTAATTTTTTTTTTTATAAAAAAGTTTATCTGCTTTAGAAATAACTAAAAGTGACATAGGGTAGCTAGGTGCTGTAGTACCAAGATAGACTGCTAGGCTGGAATCAGGAAGACTCATCTTCCTGAGTTCAAATCTGGCCTCACATGCTTACTAGCTGTGTGTCTCTGGCCACGTCACTTAACCCTATTTGCCTCAGTTTCCTCATCTGTAAAAGGAGCTGGCAAAAGAAAAAGATCCTACCTCAGGATCTTTGACAAGAAAATCCCAAGCCTAAGAGTTTACAAAGAGTTGGACACAACAGAAACAACTTGAACAAAAAAAGATAGCACAGGAAACTTTCTCAGAATAGGGGAGTAAAGGTAGAGGAAGTTTCCAAAGTCAATTCTCTTATCTCCTTGTTCTTTGAACCTTGTAATGAGCATAAATGTATCTTCTCTTTTAAATGCTAGGTTCTTATTGCCCCAAGGGCAGACAGAGCTACTGCCCAGGGAGCCTCTACCTAGAGTCCCACTCAATCTTACCTTCCTCTCACCTCATTACTCTAAGGCATCTTTAATACATCCTGGAATTGAGGCAACTTGGGTGTACATAATAATGTGAAAATAATTGCTGGGTACTCTAGTAACCTGCTGTCACCTAGCCTATGGCCCATTGTGCATATCCTAGGAGCTTCTGCGCCTTCTGGGGGTACTATAGTGTGAGAGCAGCTCATTAGTGATCCCACAAAAGCTGTTCTGGACCTTTGCTTGCTGAACATGTCAAGGATTATAACCAACCTGATTTTAAGAGGGCTTCTCATTTAATTCTCCTAACAACCCTGTGAAGCAAGTAATGAAAAAGAAAACCCAGTTTTATGCATGAGAGAATGAGGTTAAATAATTTGTTCAAAGTTACACGGCAGAGCTGGGACCTGAATCTTTTTTTGAGAGGAGACTGGGACTTTGAAAAAGCCTCTGACTTGGAATCAAGAGAGCTGTGTGATTGTGGGCAAGTCACTTAACTCATAGAAGGCTGTTTTCTCATTTAGATAGATAGTATTCTTAGTATACCCTCCTCACAGAGGTTGTGAGCAAAGTACTTTTTAAGCTACCACTAGGAGTTTCTCTGGTTTACCTAAATTCTGCAGTTCACAGGTGGTCTGGGGAAATCTTCCAGTCCTACAGCCATCACCCAAGTTCAGAGTCTAATTATTGTTTTTTTTATCTTTTATTTACCTAGCACTAGAGCAGAGGTTCTTAACTATGGGTCAGGGAAATTTTTTTTTTTTTACTATTTTGATAATTGTATTTCAATGCAATTAGTATTCTTTGGAATCCTATGTATTTTATTTCATGCATTTAAAAATATTATTCTGAGAAAAGGTCTCAGATATTATAAGACTGCTAAAGTGGTTTTCGACAAAATAAGTAACAACTTGTAGCCTAAACTATTATAGTAGTCTCTTAATTTGCCTAGCCATTCCAGTCTTTATCTTTTTATATATTGAAACAGTTACTATTATTACTATAAATTATTAACAATCTCCAGGGAAAGAAACCCTAGTGGATGAACTCCAAGGTCCCTTCTTTTTTTTTAATGGTATTTTATTTTTTTGATTACATGTAAAGATAGTTATTAACATTCACTTTTTAATAAGAATTTGACTGAAATTTTCTCCCTCATTCCTTCCCCTTTCTCCTCCCTAAGACAGTAAGCAATTTGATATAGATTATATATATGCAATCATTTTCATCTTTTTTAATCCATTTTAGAAAATGCCATCATTTTCCTAAAAAAGAGTTCTGATTTTTTATTCCACTTAGAAATCTTCAGTGGCTCTCTGTTGCCTACAGAATAAAGCCCACGTTACGTCCTGTCATTCAAGGCCCTGACTTGGGCCCTGCCCAACCCCTCTTTTCATCCTTATATCTCTCCTCTGTTAAACATACCCTACACTCCAGTCCACTTGGATTGGTCATTCCCTGAACACACTCCATACTTTTCTGCTTTGGGATCTTTGGTCAAAATTACCTTTGTCTGGAATGCCCTCTTCTCTACTTGTTAAAATCCCACTTAATTGTTGAAGAATTGGAAACTGAGGGGGTGGTCATCAATTGGGAAATGGCTAAACAAGTTGTAGTGTGTGATTGTGATGGAATACTATTGGGCTGTAAGAAATGACAAACAGGATAGTTTCAGAAAAACTTGGGAAAACTTATAAATATTGATGGAAAGTGATATGATCAGAACCAGGAGAACATCTTATACCGAAACAGCAATATGGTTATAACATCCACTGTGAAAGATTTAACTACTATGGTCAAGATAATGATCCAAGGCAATTCCAAAGGACCCATGATGAAAAATGCTATCCACCTCCAGAGAGAGAACTGATGAATTCTGAGTGTAAAGTATGATTTATTTTTAACTTTAATTTTCCTGCTTTTTTTCCAATATGACCAATATAAAAATATATTTACATGATTTCACATGTATAATTAATATTATATTGCTTGTTTTCTCAATGCATGGGGGAAGGGTTGGTGGGAGGGAGAGAATTTGGAACTCAAAAGAAATTTTTTTAAGTTTAAAATAAATAAATGATACATTAAAAAGAAAATCCCACCTATTTTGCCATTCACAACTCAAACACAACTACTCCCATGAACTTTTCCTGTGTCTCCCCCTACTTTCCAGTCTTCTCTTTTGCCTTTGACCTATGTATTATTTCCCTTCTAATTGAATTTATCACATTTATCTCTATACTGTCTCCCTTTGTGTCACTCTGTAAGGGCAAACATAATTCCTTGTTCACTTCGATTTCCCTATGGTTTGATGATCCATTGAATGATTTAATAGATAAAGAAAAGAATGGGGAAAAAATGACTACCTGGATGGTAATAGTACAGAATTTTAGTTTTTGTGTTGCACATAGTAGGCATTTATTAACTACATGTTGTATTGAATTGAATTTATCACACATTAAGTTTTTGAGACAGCATTTGAACTCATGATGTATGTAGATACTATTTTAACTCTGATCTCTATGGATGCAGTCCTTAAGAAAGTCCTACTGGAGATGACTGGTTTATAGAATATCTAGGGTATTGAACTTGTCATTACTTGCCCACCAAGGAGGAATAATATCCAAGTAAGTTCATCAATTTAAAGAAGAAATTCCATTTGTATTTATTGTACTAAAATTTTTTGCTTCAAAAATTATCTCTACACAAGTGACTTCTAAATCCTTAACCCTTAGCCCCAAACTCCCTTCTGAGCTCCAGATACTCCAGATATCCCAACAGCAGATCAAATTCTGTTCTATATTCTAGTATTCCAACGGATCAGTGAGCATATCAGTGTGGGTACTCCCTCCCATGGTAGAGGTTGCTATCCACCCTGGCCTACTCATTCTATGCTGCTCTTATCCATATCTTCCCATAAATTTACCTACTAGGCTGGGGACTTCCTTTATATTCTCTTAATGCTGAACCCAGATGCCATTGGAACATGTGGTTTGGTTTGTCACTATATTGGTATTATTCTCAGTCATACGTTTCTCTGATAATATCCTTTATATCATTTCTCCTACTTAATTCCTTATTCATAATGTGCTGTAACCCATTCGTGGTCTGTGGGCATTCTTTAATTTATTGATATTTAATTCCCCCAATTACATATTAAAATCATTTTAACATTTTTTTAAAGTTTTGAGTTCCAAATTCTATCCCTCCTTCATTCCCTCCCCCTTCTGAGATAGTAAGCAATCTAATATAATAATCTAACATGTCTATAATTTATATGTAAGTCTATATTATATAATAAATATAATAATCTAACACAATAAGTTCACACCTCTTTGTCTGGTATTCAAAGCTCTCTAACATCTGGTATCACCCTACTTTTCCAGAGTTACAGTAATACTCACCTCCATTAAGTGTATTCTCTAGCCAAACTGAACTATTTTTTGCCATCCCCCTCCTTCAAATCTCCCCAAACACAATTCATGCCTGCATTCTTACCCCTCCATCCCCTTGTTCAGCCCATTCCCTATTTCTGAAATACTTTCCCTTCCTCTCTTTGCCTAGTTTTAAATCTATCCTTAAAAGTCATATTTAAAAGACATCCATGAAGCCTTCCTGGGATGTTAATAGTTAGAAACTATCTCTTTGTTTAAGCTGTTATGTAACTTTGCTTTAACTCAGTAAGGCACATGAGTATTCTCTCTATTGTAGCTATCTATCTCTGTTATTTCCCTACTAAATTCATAGGGAGCAAGAATGTTAAGCTTTGCACCCTCTCTAACATTTAGCATGGCACTCTGAACACAGTAAGTGCTTCATAAATGCTGTCTGTATTGAATTGCATTGTATTATTTCTGGTTGTGGGGCCAACCTTGCACTTCTTAAGTTTATTAGAAGGTTGTTTCTTTATCTGTTAAATTAGTCAATTGGACTAGATTGGTGGTTTTTAGCCTGGGTTCTTAGGCCCCCCAAAAGATCTGTTGATAGATTTTAGGGAGTCTATGAAATTGGATGGGGGAAATATATATGTATGTACATATACATATGTGTGTATCCTTATTTTCATTAACCTCAGACTGAAAAGTAGCATTTCCGGCATTTTATTTATTATTTATATTGTAAAACATTATCCTAGGAAGGGAATCTGTAGATTCCACCAAAGGGGAGCATGATGGCATAAAGGTTAAGAACTCCTTAGACTAAAAGATTTGAATTTTTACAGTCTCTTTGAGTCCTGACTGACAAACTGAGTCAGTGAAGAAGAAAAAGGTCAAGTTCTTTTAATAATAGGTGTTAATAATAGGTCTTTTAATAATAGTAATAATTCTTTTAATAATCCAATAGTGGGATTTTGTTGTTTTTATTCAAGGGAAGTTCTTCAAATCACACCCAGAAATAATCATCATATATATTAGACATGGCAAAGATCCTAGAGATCATTTAGTCAACTTTGTTTTATAATGAATTTCATTCATTATATTTATTCATTATAATGATATTTGATGTAACTTATCTAAGGTGAGAGCTAGATGACAGTTAAACATAGACAATAATCAAACTATTTTGACTCTTCCTCTAATAATCCTACTGCTGTGCAGACAAACAGCCACAAAGACACTAAGAAGCAATGCTAAGTATTCATATTGTCCAGCACCAATATGGATCTGTGTTATGTAATGTCTCTCCAATAATGCAGCATGCAAACCATCATCATGCTAAAGACAGACCTAGAAAGGATTTTAAAGGCTATCGTTCTACAGATAAAGAAACTAAAACTTACAGAAATGAAGGACCTTGTCCAATGTCATCTATGCCTGTCTGTGCTATGTGAGTTTCATCCATTCCTTTCACAGATCCATCACAGGGAGCCACCCAACCTGTTGGGAGCCTCCTTCGAGTTCTCTTTAGATTTCTTGGAACACATGGGCTGCCCTTTAACTGTCCCTCACTCTTAGCCCTTTCACACAGTTCTCTGATTAATGTTTGTGAAATCTGTGAAATTCCTGGTTTGCAACATGCACCTGTTCACATGTCTTTAAAATGCAGCTTGCTCACAGATGCGAGTTGCCTCCCCATTGCCCATTGGGTACAATTCCTTTATTGGTCTGTGAGCCATTCTTCCATGAAGTTATAAATTACTTTTGTCTTCTGGTTTTGTTTATAGTGAAAAATGTCAAGACTGATAAAATTAATTTCTTCCAGAAGTATGTCCACAGTGTACTGTGCTAGGCACTGGGATAGAAAAAAAGACAAATGGGACAAGGGGTCAGGTCTCTGGAGTTTATTCTCTACTAGACAGATTGATCATGGCTCCCAAGTGCTCTTTAAAGGCAGATAAAGCAGCCCTGGAAAGAAATGAATTTATATTTTTACATTAAAAAAAACACTTAGCCAATCAATAAAGGTTCCAAAGAATTGTTAAAATTATAAACAATTAAGACCTCAATGATTGTTTAAAACTCAGTAGATTGCCCTGTAGAAATATATTTTTTTAAAGTTCAAAGTGCAAACAAACTAGGTATTTGAAGATACGTGTTATTTCCTTAGTTTTTGTTATTCCTGTTAAACTTTTTAGATAATTTAGAATACTATGCCTCATATGTATGTGTATGAATATGTAATATGTTTACTTATTTTAGACCTTCTTTCAGGCACCTAGATGATTCCTTCCTGATTCCTCCTCAGCTGTTGTTGCCTTCTATCTCCAAAATATACTATGTATATATTTTGTATAAATTTATCTAAATGCTGTTTTCTTGCAAATAACGAAACCTTGAGGATAATGTCTCCTTTCCCTCCTTCTTTTGGCTTGTGCCTGGAACAGTACCTGTGCTTTAGTAGGTAATAAATGCTTGCTAATTAGATTCACTAGAATTTGTGTGATCACAAAATATATTGTGAACGATAGAGAATATTTTGCTTAGCTTATCTGTGTTTCTCACTTGGACTCTGTCTCTATCTCTGCCTTTATCTCTATAGATATAAAAATGATATATATTTATCTATATATCTATACACTTAGATTTATCTATATATGCATGTGAATACACACAAAAACATCCATATACACTACATTCATATGCATGAATGTATTCTTTAAATATATAAATATGCATATGCATGTGCTCGTGCCTATGCATTTACACATTTGGATTTGTTATGACATGTACATGTATCTCTGTATGTATATATATGTGCATGTACACCCAACATGATTTGCCATTGCCGATCACAGAGAAGACTCAGAACTTTGGATCAGAGAAAAACTCCAAAGAAGCCTCGGTCCTTGGCCTTAGGGAAAATCCGCAGATTTAAACCTACCCACCCTTTCCTTTTCCCCAGTTGCCAAACAGGCAAAGCCAAAAGAAAGTCTGGCGGTGCTGCCTTGGCCTGGAGTGAACTCCCCCCTCAACCCCCATCCTGAAGAGTAGCTCGGGTAAAAAGTTAGGGGCGGTTACTATGTCAACGGGGGAGGCTGGCTCCTTTTCTCCTCGCTGCGGCCGGCTCGCTGCGCTGCGGGGAGCGCGGGGCCACCAAATCTGAAGCTGCCAGCTTCTCCTCCCGCCCGGCCCGGCTCTTTCTTAGGCAGCCGCCCCGCCCCCTGGCCGGCGGTGGGAGGCTCTGAGGCCCCTGATTGGTGCGAGGCAGCCCGGGGCCGCAGGCCGCCCAGCATTCAGCTTGCAGCATTGCTTTGGAAACCCCGAGCCTTAGTCCTGCGCTCAGGCTCGGGAGGGGGACGCTAGCCCCGGCAGCGCCCGGGAGTGCCTGCGGCTGGCATGGCACCGCTTTGGAGATCTTCTGCCCTCCAATCTAAACGTTAAGATCGTCCCCCGTCTGTGTGCTCTGGTGGAAGTTTCTCTGGGGGCTCTGCGAAGAGGTAAGGTTGAACCGAGAGCGAGTAATTCATCCCTGCGCCTCTCCTTTCCAGGGAACTGACATGACCGGGCTGTGTCTGTGTGGCTATCATTGAAGCCTTGGGGCATTGCCTCCCTTTACCCATTCATGCACTTTCACTTAGGCTTAGTCCAATATGGGCTCTGATTGGAAGAGCTGAGTGACCGAGGAGAATTAAGACGGTTTAGATGGAAAGATAATGGACACCTCCACCCTGCTGGCTGCGTCTAAGGTGCAGTCCGGTCCTCTGGACCACCTGTTTGCGGGGCAGGCGCTTTCCATCTCCCTGCTGTGTGCTACGTTTGCTTCTCCCTTTTCCCCGCTAGCCCGTAGAAAAGTCTTGCTGAAGCCAGGACCGAATTTGTTTGCCAGGCTGTGGAGCAGACGTCTGCTGGCTCCGGGACTTGGTTGATTGCTTAGCTATTGTGATAAAACTTCACTCCCCAATTCAAGTGTGCGGCCATCCAGAAACTCCGGCCTGGGGTGGTGCCTGGAGGCGTGGGGGTGAGCATGAACACTTCCCCGGACTTTCACTAGTTGTGACTGTTTTCTCCTCTTTGTCTTCTTAGTGGTGGGAAACTGGGAGAAGAAACAGACCACTTACTGAATAACTGGGGTCAGACGGGCCTCCCTCAATACGCGGGACCTCCGCTGTGTCACTACCCTGAGGTACGTGGGAGAGGTTGGCTTCTAAAGTCAATGTCCCCGCCCCCTCTCCTCTGAACTAGTAAGTCTAGTAAGTTTCAGGAGAAAATAAGGGGGACAGGGGACATACTCTTCCCGATATCCGAAGACACTAAGGTGGTCCAGGTAGTCCAGTTTTCTGTGTAAAATGAGAAGATTGCTGTATAACCCAAAGGAAAATATCAAGCTTAACTTTGCCTCCAAGGTCAGGGGGACCTCAGGTGATCTGCTGGCTGAGCAGCCACTTGACTGTGCAAAGTTAAATCGCCTGGGACCGTGCCCAGAACAAAACAAAATAAAAACCTTGCTGGTGGGAGTTAGTTTTTAACGCAATAATTTTGGAGTCAGGAAAACTTGACTTCAAAGCCTGCCTCTCAATCTTACTAGCTGTGTGTGAACTTGAAATTATAAAATCAGAGCTCTCTAGAGCTGGAGGGAATCTCAGAGGTCATCCAATCCAATCCACTGCTTTTACAGATGAGGAAAGTGAGGCCCAGAGAAATTAAATGACTTGCTAAGGTTACAAGATGCTTCAAGCAACTCCTTCCCTGGGTTGCATCTGATTTGGTGGAAGAGAATGTTTTGATGAAGTCACTGACCCTTTGAGTATTTCACTAATATGATTTTTTAAAAAATAGTATCTGTAATTTCATCCGGATCTGGAACTCCTGGTAAGGAGCTCCTTCTACTAATGTAGGTGGGCACCTGTTTTGTGACTTCCAGGCTTAGAATTTCTTGAGAACCCTGAGAAGTCAAATAACTTGCCCAAGGTCACACAACCATTGAATCAGAAACAGGACTGGAACACAGGTCATCCTAATTCCAAGGCTCTCTGTACTGTACTGCACTTCCAGCAATGGTGACAGATGATGATAAAATTTTGAATTTATTTTCTACTTTTTCTACTACTTGGCCTGCTCACATTCATGCCTTTGTCCTTTACTATGCTCAATATTTTTCTCTTCTACTTCCTTGGCACTTTATGCAATTCTGTTGTTCCTTTATTCCAAACACAAAATCCATACCCATTGCCCTTCCATCCTATAGTCAGTTCCCCTCTGCTGCACCCTCCAGCTGTCTTTCAGACATTCCCATTACATTATGCTCCACCCTCCTCCCTTTTAATTAAGTGCCCCCTATGTGTTCTGGCTGTTCCCTCTCTGTTCTCTCTTCCTTCTCTCCCCTTCCCTCCCATGAACAGTGTTGTCTCCCCCATGGCCACCCTTATTAGTCTTTGTACTTGTTCCTCTTACATCTTTCTGTAACTGCCCCTCTATAAAAAAGTGTTTCCATTTTCGATGGATTTCCTATTTGCTGCCTTTGACATCTTTGCCTCCTGCCCCCAGTTTAACTGTTTTTTGGTCCTGCTCCCCACACCATGGTTTCTCTGCTTCCTCCTCCACCCCAATTACCTCTTCCCAAAAGGACCCCTCTCCCCTCAGTCCCTTTCATCTTTTTTGCTTACTCCTCCCATGTATTCCTTTACACTGCTTTATCCTAAACCACACCTTGTTTCAATATTTTCCCTACTGGTTTTTTCCTTCTCTCTGTTCTTTCCCACACACCCTAGATTCCTAGCTCTCACTAACCCCTTTCCAATCAGTCACCTATTTTCTTCCAGATATCTATTTAGGGATTTTGGTAATGCTGTATAAAACAGAACACACTAAAAAACAAACAAAAAAACCAAGGTATTTGTTTGCCATTAACCCAGTAGTGTGGCTGTCAGGCCCCTTACTGTATCCCACTAGCTTTTTTCCCTCAAATTTTAATGCAGTATCTTTCTTCCATAGCTTAGAATTGCTTAAGTTAGGGAGAGCTAAAATTTAGCTTTGCTACGCAATAGTTCTCCCCTCCCCCCAAAAAAGGCTATTTGTTTACCACAGTTTTAACTAATCAGCAATTTGCCCTCCTCTTTTAGTTTTCTTAATTGAAATCTTGGAGGTCCCAGCTTCCACTGGGATTTCTGGGAGATAACATATGCATTAAGCCCTTTCCTGGGAGTGGGGAAATACTAATGCCTGGTATCTCCAGGAAACCCCAGGAGGCACAGGCTAAACTGTCAATTAATCAAACTTTTCAGTTATATGCTACTTCCTCATGGACAATATTGCCCCTTCTGGCCACTGGAAACAAAAGAGAGACAACTCTTTATTGGGCTTTACTGGATTAGAGAGTCTCTTAAGAGGAACTGGTTATGGTAACTGAGCAAAGAAATTATAGTTTTTAAGAGGCAGCCTGGGGTAGTAGGCAGAGAACTAACCTCAGGGTCAGGGAGGCCTGAATTTAAATTCTGTTAATCATACATATAGACTGGGTAACCAAAGCAAGTCATTTAAACTCTCAGTAGTGCCCAAGTAACTTGAAGATTTTAAGTTACAAGCAATTGCTGATAGAGGGAGGGGCAGTGGATAGAGTTCTGGGCTCAAGTCATCCTGAGTTCAAATCCAGCCTTAGACACTTCTTAGCTCTGTGACCGCCAGCAGATCATATTTAGCCTTGTTTGTCTCAGTTTCCTCATCTGTAAAAAGAGCTGAAGAAGCAGTGGCAAACCACTCTAGTATCTTTGCCAAGAAGACCCCAAATGCGGTCAAGAAGAATCAGACATAATTGAACAACATTGGACTTTCATCCAAGGGAATGTTATGTGTTAAATTCATAGTTTACTGAGTCTATAAACAGGTGCTTTAATAGTCATTTGTTTGTTTTGGAAAATGCTTAGCATTTTGTATTAAGTCCTAGCAATTAGGTAGCATTTGATTTCCATTTTGGACTGTGACTATGGCCTTCAATAGCCTTAAGACTTTAGGAATCCTACCATAACAGCAATAATCGCTAGCTTTTATAAGTGTTTCAGGATTTGCAAATCACTCCTCACAACCACCATGGGAAGAAGGTGCCATGATTAGCCTCATTTTTAAGATGGGGAAACTGAGACTCAGAACAGTTATGTGATTTGATGACGGTCACACAGCTAGAAAGCATCTAAGACTTGATTTGAATTGAGGTCTTCCAGACTCCAGATCACAATGAGATTAAGTAATTCACCTAGGGTCACAAAGCTAGAAAGAGTCAAAGGCAGGTTTTGAATCCAGGCCTTCCGGACTCCCAGTTTAAAGTTCACCTTATCACTTCATTCTGCTATCCATAGTAGGGTGATAAATGAAACCCAGTTTTCCCAGCCCATTACTTTAACCTTGGAATTCAGTATGTTCACTTTGTGCCATATGAGAAATAAAAACTTTTGCTTCAAGGATTTACTGAATTGAAAGATTTTTTTTGGTGCCATGGTTTTTAGGAGTGCTTTTTGAGACAGATCTTCAGATACAGGAGCACAAAATTGCAGGAGCAAAATGCTCTAGAAAGAAAAAAAGGGAAAAGGATAAATTTATATCGCTTTCCATAGATAACACACACATATTTGTGTATATATATACCTACACACATACACATGTGTGTATATATATATATATATAATATATATTTATACCTATATACCTATACATGTGTGTGTATACACATACATGCACATATACACACAAATAAACTTTGATTTTAAAATAAGTGATGTGGAGAATTTCAATTGTATTTCTTCATTTCAGGGGATAGATATAGCTCCTTTCTCACTGTTCTCAGTAAAACAACAGCCTGTTAAAACAGGGGAGGTTATGCTTCTGCTTTATCCTCAAGCATTCATTTGATTTGGATATTGATGAAAATGAATATACTTTAAGCACATAGGTTAAGGGTCTAGTCCAGGGGTGGGGAACCTTCAGCTTTGAGATCGCATGTGGCTCTCTAGGTCCTCGGGTGTGGCCTTTTGACTAAGTCCAAGTGTTATAGAACAAATCCTTTTCTTTAAAGGAATTTGTTCTGTGAAGTCTGGATTAATTTAGAGAGCCACACTTGAGGACCTAGAGGGCCACATGCGACTGAGAGGCCACAGATTCCCTACTCCTGATCTAGTTCATTTCCTGTTCTATCACAGAGTCATGCTTGGAGTATGGACAACTCACTTAGACTTTGTATCTCAGAAGATGCTTGAGGGGTTTGGCAGAAATGGAACAGAATTAAAAAAAAAAAAAGGATTCTGTACCTGTCTGTATTGACAAACTGATACAAAGGAGATATGGGAAGTCAGGAAGACCTGAGGTCATATATTTCCTTAGATTCTGCTTAGTAGCTGTGTGACCCTGGGTGAGTCATTTAAGTTTTAGTTTCAGTTTTCTGTCACCTGTTAAATGGGGCTTCTAACAGCTCCTACTTCTGGGGTTGTTGAAAGGATCAAATGAGATAATATTTGTAAACTTTAATGCAAACTTGCATGCGAACTGATTGTGGAAAAAGCATGAATTTAGAATAAAAGGATTTCACTTCAAATTCTAAGTCTTCTGCTAGTTTGAGCCAGTCACTTCATCTCTGTGGGCCTCAGTTTCCTTAGCTACATAAAATGAAATTTGACTAGATGTCTTTAGAAGCTAGGTGGCATGGTGGATAGAGTGCTAGACCTGATGTCAGGAAGACTTGAGTTCAGTCTGGCCTGAAACAGTAGTTACGTGACCTTGGGCAAGTCACTTAACCTTCATCTGTCTCAGTTCTTTCATCTGTGAAATGGAAATCATAATAGCACTTACCTCCCAGGGATAATGTGAGGATAAAATAAGATAATATTGTATTTTGCAAACATTCAAACATTATGTTAAATGTGAGCTATTATTATTTATGGTCCTTTACATTCTAGATCCTGAAATCCTGTGAATTTAAATGAGAATGCATGTATGGTAAAGCTTGCCGAAGTCATATGTAGGATTTAAAGATGGTCAGAGCTCAAAAAATTATCCAGTCCCACACCCTTACTTACTGATGTGGTAGCCTTGACTTACAAAGTTGCCTAGTTACTAAGTGGCAGACTCAGAATCCTGACCTAGGTTTGAATCCTCAGTGCTCTTTCCACTAGACCACACTGCCCCATTCCCCTTCCTTAGATTCTACTTCTGTGTTTCTCCTTTATTAAATTGGACTATAGTAAACTTCTCTTTCAATTTTAACATTCAATGAATATAAATCTAAGTCGCAGAAAACTCTTTTCCCTTAATCCAGGCCTCTATAAACTTCTTATGGGAAAGTTATTGATCCCTTCATAAGCAGAAACTAGACAAGCTCTATGGGTAGATGGTGAAGTGAACCACTGAAGTGTGGAAACTGGCTAGCACCAGCCTTGAAGTCAGGACACCTTGTTTCATATGCCAGCCTCAATATTTACTGGTTGTGTGCTCTTGAACAGCTGTTCATTCATTTGAGCCTCATTTTCCTCATCTGCAAAAGGGCAGTAATATACGATGTCATAGGATTGTTGTGAAGGTGTTTTATAGGCTTATATTTTGAAAATAACAATGATCAAGCAAATGGCTACACACCTGCTATAATTTGAATAGTGTCACAAGGTCCTAACTCCTCCCGAATTCGTTCCCCACTAGTCTAACAGCATCAAAATCCATTCTTATGTGGACTGAAATTTTCAGTCATTAAGATCACTCTTTTGGGTTATATTTATAGGCAGTATGTATGCATCTTTCCTGGGAGAGATGGAGGAAAGAGTTAGCCTCTCCCATGAACTTATCAATACCATTAACATACGGGTACAGCTGTCTTTCTTTCACCAGCTAGTTGCCTTCATTCATTCATTCATTAATAATCTATTAGACTCTGTTAAGCACTTGGGAAGGTACAGTGGCAAATTTAGGATGTAAATACTAAAGTGAGACAGTCCCTACTTACAAAGAGTTCACATTCTGGGGAGATAAATACATACAGGATAGATACCAAATAAATATACATTGACTTGAGACAACTTTAGAATCCCTGACTTCTTTTTGGGCCCAGCTCAAATATCATCTTCTACATGAAGCTATTCTTGATCCTCCCCTCCCCATTTCCTCCAAGACTATCTTGTTTCTTTTTTTTGGTACGTATTTTATTTATGCTTCTATGTGTACGTGTAACCTCCCATAGTAACATTATCAATTCTTTAAGCAGGGAATGTTTCACATGGGTCTTTGTATTCCTGAAAGCTGGGCACAGCACCTGGCATGTAGCAGGTATTTAATGCATTCTTTTTAATTATTATTTAAACTTAAAGTCTTCTAGGGAAGTTGACATACACGAGTTAGGGGTGCTCTTTCTTTGTACCAAAGAAGTCTGAAATTTTTATTTTATGGGGTGTTTGCAGTACCTTATTGTAAAATTTGGGTTAAGTATTTGGTCATAAGCTCTGTGTCTTTTCCTGGGCTTCTCGTGTCATCTGCAGCTTCCACAAAACTCCTCCCAAAATTCCCATTTAATTTCTTATGCCGACTCATGATATATTGAAACTGTGATGGGGAAAGTCAAGCTGTAGAAGGGAAAACTGCAAATGCCTAAGAAGCAATAGGTGAGTTTGTGAAGAAGGAAGGATGGCTTCTAGCTGAGGGCATCTGGAAGATTTCATGAAGGTAGAAGCCTTTGAGCAGGACTTTGAAAGACTGGAAGGATGTCAGCAAGCGGAGTGGTGTGGAAGTGTATGTGGCATTTCAGAGTTAGGGAATGGCACGAGCGAAGGTGTCAAGTGGCAAAGCACTGGTTCACATTGGAGGGAATGTGGTATGGGAAGCCTCAAGTCACTTTGAGAGGACAAGGTCCGGAGATTACAAATCAGGCAGTGTTTTGGTGGAAGGTGGGAACAGGAAAGTGTCAAAGCAGTGAGTAGGGAGTTGCTTTCAGAGGAGGAACCATGGGGGAAAGGGTGTGTGTGTGTGTCTATGTGTGTGTGTGTGTCAAAGTAATGCTTGCTATCAGAGGACAACATTATATGTTTCCTAATTCACTGGTCTGTAATCTTGAAACTAGGGTACAATTTGGGAAAAAGCACCTTGTAGAGAAAAATCAATCCATCAACAAACAGGCTTTTTAAATAATTTTTAATTGATTTATTTTTATATTGCCTGATTTCCCCCTTAATCCTTCCCTCTACCTCTCCTAGAGAACCATGTCTTAGAAAAAAGATTTTTAAAAAGAGAAAAAAAAATAGCTCAACCACTGCATTGAAAGAAATCTGACATTCTATGTAACATTTCATACCTGTGGATCTCCCACATACGCAAAGGAATGAGGAGAGGTGTCTTTGCATAATTCATCTTTGGGGCAAATCTTTCTGTTAGCATTTAAAAAATGCCTACTACATGCCAGGAACTGTGGTAGGTACTAGAGATCCATATACAAAGGATGAAATAATCCTAATTGTTAAAAGCTTATATTCTCTTGAGGAAGACAAGTACATAAATATATGCAGAAGAAATATAAGTAAATTTAAAGAAACTAAATACAAGGGATTTTGGGAGGAAGTGCACTGGCACTTGTGCATCTCAGCAATGGTTTCATGTAGAAGGTGGTGCTTGAGCTGTGTTTTGAAGGAAAAGAAGGATTCTGACATGGAGCTAAGGAAGAAATTCATACCAGGAGTGAGTGGTAGACTGGACAAAGACTTGAAACCTGGAAGTGGAATGTTATGTGTAAGAAAAAGAGAGAACCCTAGCTTGGCTGAATCTCAAAATGTAGCAGAGGGAATGATGTGTAATGAGGGTAGAAAGATAGGTTGTGATAGTCTTTAAAAGTCAAACAGAAGAGTTTATATTTTACCCTAGATGTAATAGGTAGCCGTTGGAGTATGTTGAATAGGGAGGCGACATGATCAATCTGTGATTAAGGAAAATCACATTGATATCAGTGTAGAATATGGTCTTGCCTGGAAAGATACTTGAGGGAGAGACCACTTAGGAGGCCAGATGCAATTATCTAGGTAGGAGTTGATGAGTCCCTGAAGTAGCTATGTGAATGGAGAGAAGAGGTTGAATAGAGAGAAGTTGAAGAGGTATTATAGAGGTAGAAATGAAAAGATTTGCCATTTGATTGGTTATTGGGATGAGAGAAAGTGAGACATCATAGATAATATGGAGGTTCTAAACCTGGGAGACATAATACCTAGTTTACAAACCTGTCCACATCTCAAAGAGTTTCCTCCTGTTTCACCTTTTAGCTGGTAAGACAGGAGGAGGTCCAGAAAATCTGTAGCTAATGAACCAGGAGTCAAAAGGCCCAAGTTCTGATCCTGGTTCCATTATTGAATATCTGTCAGTCAACAAGCATTTATTAAGTTCTTACCATATATTAGGTCTGATGGTAGATGTTGGGAATATAGAGAAAGGCAAAATAGACCCTTTCGCTCATGAAACTCACATTCCAACTGAGGAGAAAACATGTAAAATAAATAGGTGAGTGCTAGATACACAGAGTAAAAGGACTGTTAACCTCAGAGGGGAACCCTCCACCAGCTGGAGGGACCAGGAAAGACCCCCTTATGACAATTGATCTCAATATTGAAGTTAACTAGGGATTCCAAGAGGCAGAGGGGAAGGAGCGCCTTCTAGGCATGGGGGATTACTAGCACAAAGGAAATGCTGTAGAAAGTTCATTGTGCTGGGGGGTCAGGAAATCTAGGTTCTAGTTCTGACTTTTCTATTTTTTACCTGTATGACCTGTTTAAGTCTCAGTTTCCCTGTCTGTCAAATGGGTGTTATGTGATCTCTAAAAATTTTTGTTTTGTTGGTTGTTGTTTAGTTTGAACATTCTTTGATTTTCTCTGTGATTTTGTTATCTTGTAAAATGGGAGGAGTGAGAAATCTTTCATTTTAGGAAATATGGAGGGGATCCTGTTTAGATCTGGATTGAACTAGAATACTAGATAACCTCTGACATTCCTTCCAATTTTGAATTCTGTGAATTCAATAGTTTCTCACTTTAATCAATACTTAACAGCCTTAATTACAGCTTGTGGTCCTTCCAGGGTGTGCTTCCTTGTCCTGTAAATAAATGAGTGCACATTGAATTTATAGATTCTTTTGTTAAGTATTGCAACTGCTTGTGGAATATGCGGATTTATGTAGTGTTATGTCTTTTCTTCATGACTATAGGGTGTAGCTTCAAAACAGGGTTACCATGACCGAGTACATGCTCAGTTGTTTTGTGTGCTAGAAGTTTGTTTGTTTGATGCTATTATGGGCATCTTAAAAATCATCGTGTCCAAAATGGAACCTGTCTTTGCCTCTTCCCAATTTATCTTGCCATCCAGATTTCTCTATTTCTTTTGAGGTCATCACCATCTTTCCAGTCACCCAAGTTTTCCACCTCATTTCTGTGCTGTTGGATTGGCTGGGTTTGAACCTGTTGGTGATCCCATGTTCCTTCACAAGACGTGAAATAGTAATAAGCCCAAAATTGTCTTAGAGTTTAGAGAGATGTAAAACATAATACTGTAATCAGAGAACAGTCCAATATCATGTTCTCAACCTTTCCAGCATTTCTGCATAAAACCAAACCTTAAAGTAAACAAGGAAACAATGGTAATCTTTGTTGTAAAGTGATCTAGCAGCCTCCGTTTTCTTGTAGTCAGGAGGTGTCTTCTTGAATCATGATGACCTTGAATGTTCATTTCCTAGAATGTGCACATCAACATAAAGTTTAGAATTTAGAGAGAAGATTTTTTTCAAGCAACAGATAAATCTTCCAAAATGTGGATGTCATTAACTTTTTCCTAGCTATTCTTTTAAAGAGTTTTCTATAGTAGAAAAATCTTTATAAACCTTATTTTACTTCAAAGGTAGGTGCTTCTAATCACATAATTTTGTAGTTCACAATCAGTGATTTTGTTGATGTGGATAATCCCTGAACTGATGCAGATCACAACTCTCTTGTCTCTTAGTAGATGGTCTACTAATTTGCTATAGCCAAAAACAAAAACCTTTCATCATTTTATGGTCAATCTTATGAGGAGTTTCTCTTCACTGACATTCTCATGGATTTAGAACTAGAAGGAAATAAAGAGATGCCCTAGTTTGGTCAGATTCTTCTTTTACAAATGAGGAAACTAAAGAATAGCAAATGTAAGTGGTTTATACAAGGCAGAGCTGAGATCTGAACTCAGGGACTCTGATTTTACATCCAGAACTCTTTCCACCGTGTTATACTATTTTCTGAGATTCAGTTAGGCTGGTCTCTTGGACAGCAGACTTGTAGTCCATTGCTGGGCTCATTTGTAAAGCCTTTCCAGGTTATCAGACCCTACCAAACCTATACTTTGCTTTGGACAATCTTCTGAGATTTCAGGGTCACTTCACTGCCCTACAGAAAGAAACATTAGAGGAGGACTATGATGTAGGGTCTAATAAAAAGAAAAAAATTCCTGCATTCACATTTAGGGGCTACATTTTAGCCCAACAGAAATTTAACTCAAACACCATTCAACAATCATTTTGAATGACATTCATACTTGAGTTACCAAAATTCAATGAATGTGGGAGTTAGACTTAGCTAATTTGGAACAACATAAGCCTTTTTTTATTTTTAAAAACTGTGGTAAAATTACAACATTCATTTTTTGATCTTTAGATTTCATATTTTCTTTTCCACATCAGACATTAGTATGATCAAATTAATTGTACAGCCAGTTTTTTTAAATGAGATGCATATTAAATTAATAGAATAGTTTTTTCTCCCAAAGAAGAAAAAGTAAGTTTGTGGGTATTTTTCTTCACCATTTCATAGTACAGCAAAACATGCAAAATAATTAATTCTCACTGTCTGATTTTTCTCTAGTGTGTTTAAATATATACTGAAAGCATGAAAGAATGAACATAGTGTATTTATTTTGCCTCCCAATTACTAAGCTAAAATGTACCATTAGGAATCCTTTTGTATCTCCAGCATACAAGTAGCTAGTATTATCATAAAGACTGGCTGCCATTGTATCGCCTTACCACCATTACTCATGTTACCCATGGGAGGGTATAAGCTGAATAGGTTTAGAAATACAGCCATTCAAAGGAATTGTTCTTGCTTAAATGTTCCATGAATGTTTCTGAAATAACATCCCTCCCTACTTCTCTTGAAGGAAAAGGGAAAATGGTGACATTAATGCCTTGTAGCTTCAAAAATTCTCAACTAGTTATGTTTCACAAATAGAAAAATGTTTTTAAAATGGGGAAATGTATTTTATTCTGAAAGGAATCAACTAATTTAAAGGGTAGACTGGAAAATTATGTACAATATGCTTTGAATTAATATATTCCATGATTTTTAGAACCTTCAGGGACTAAATTTAACTTTTGATTTTCCCAGACTTGTTCTGTGGCCCCCACATTTATAAATTATCTCATTTTACCAATAAAAAAATGTTTAGCTCTAACATCACAGGCTCTCTTTTGTTCTCCTTATCACATCCCATCATTTGCAATAGTAGCCTTGCTCCTCCCATCTTTTCCTTTGTGGATTCTTGGACTTGTGTGCTACATTTCTATGGTTAGGAAGAAAGAAATCAGCACCTGGAAAGAACCTTCTCGAGGTCTCTGATCTCTGTACCTTTGCACTGGTTGTCTTCCATTTCCTCCTCACCTTTGCCTCTTGAAATCTGGTTTCTTTCAAGATTCAGGCAGGTGTCATCTTCTACATGACATCTTTCCTGATCACCTTTCCCAGGTGCTAGTGTCTTACCCACCCCTCCCCAAAGACCATGCCTTTATTATGTACATGTTCTGTTTATATGCTTACGTTGCCACCCTCATTAGAATGTGAGCTCCTCAAGAGGAGGAAATGTGTGTCATTTTTGTCTTTGTATCTGCAATGCTTAACATGATGCCAACACAGTAAGCAACTTAATGTTTATTGATTGATACATGTATAGAAGAAGAGGACATCATGCCTCACTCCACCCATGCACCCACTCCATGTCTTAGGTGCTGACTGGAATATCTTCCATAGTAACAGTCAAGAATCAGTTTTTCCTGATCTATAAAATAATTGTCCAGTTCTTTCCCCTCCTTCCCCACCCCCACAGCTAGCCAGCCTTACTGAGTAATATAAACTGGCACAGGAGCATTCCAGTAGTGTACCAGTTTCACTTGAAAAGTAAGTGCTAATCAAAAGTAATATACCTTGAAACAAATGAAGCAGCATTGAGAATGAAAAAACGTACCCTTCAAACAAACCAAAACAAAACCCGGAAGTCTCCCGAAGTCCTCACTTTTCCTAAGGCAATAAAACCCTGTAGATAGTGAAATATACAAAGTAATCGATACCTGCTCTGCTGCCATATGGTTTATATGAATGTAAACCACATGCATATTTTATATTTCTATTTAGGACCAAGAATACAAAACTCTTTGCTTAGAAAATGCCTTATAGCTGCAGAGAGTATTCAGTAAATATTTGTTGAGGCACCCACTCCATGTCTTAGGTGCTGACTGGAATATCTTCCATAGTAACAGTCAAGAATCAGTTTTTCCTGATCTATAAAATAATTGTCCAGTTCTTTCCCCTCCTCCCCCACCCCCACAGCTAGCCAGCCTTACTGAGTAATATAAACTGGCACAGGAGCATTCCAGGAGATTGTACGTTGCTGGAGATTTAGGGCAATCACAGTTTCATTTTTGTCTCTGTCCCCAGTGCTTTGAACAAAGTAGTCAATGCTTTCTGAATTTTACCAGCTGACAGCAACAGTGACAATTCTGATATGAGGGGGACAGGCTAGTAGTTCTAATACCCCATCTTTTAGTTCATGATATCGTTGACAGAGGGGCAGGGCAAGGGGGTACCATAAGTAGATGACCACATTTTTGGTGCCTCCTGAAAGACAGGATAGAATAACTTTATTTAAGTCTGTACAGTAAACTAGCTTTGTTTCTTCATTTGCATTTAGAATCAGAAATCTGTGCAGAAAGGAGGAAGAAATTTTATTGGAAGACAGAGAAAGTAACACGTTTTCTAGATTTTCCTGGAAAGTTGTCTTTGCAGAAATTTTAAGAGCTATCAAGTGACAAGTCTCATCCCTTCACACAGTGCCCCTCTGTTGCCTAGGGAGTGGGTATTTTAAAGAAAATTTTATGTTAAATAGACTGCTTTCCTGAAAGGAAGATAATGGGTATCTGTGCAGATCAGCTTGGGGAAAAGAGGACATTGTGCAAACAAGACCAGGTCCAACAAGAGGTTTCCTGGGCCCTTGTAATGCTGAATAGGAACAACTGTATCTCCCTGGTTTTTACTTCCATGTCAAGCAAAAGGATTTGGGAAACACTTTAATCATTGTTAAAAGGGGATAAAAGAAATCCCTTAAACCCAGAGCTCACTGTTTCTTCTAAACAGAAGAGTGTGGTTTTTGTTTAATTGCTGAAGGAGAAAATGCTTAAGTATTTTAGCAGTGGATTTTGCAGAAAGCTTCATGATTATGTGACCAGCTATAAACACCCCAAGGAGGAAATTCAGTCTTTCCTTTCATTATATGAACTAATTGACTGTTTGGATTCTAGATGAAATTGTCTAGAAGCCTATTCCTTTTTTTAAAAAATATATTATTTTCTTAAGATTCTGAACTTAAACACCAAATAAAACATTTCCATTTATATAGTAGAACAGAAAAAAGAGGATTGTATATGAAACTATGAATATCTTATATACAGCTTGCTTCTTTTAAAATATAAAATAAATCCAACAGGTAACTTTTTTGGGGAGGTGGGGGAAGCAAGGCAGTTGGGGTTAAGTGACTTGCCCAAGATTACATAGCTAGTAAATGTGCCCAATGTCTGAGGCTGGCTTTGAACTCAGGTCCTCCTGACTCCAGGGCCAGGTGCTTTACTCACTGTACCACCTATCTGCCCCAAGAGGTAACTTTCAAGGTTGTCCTCATTGACCTGCACTTCTCTCTGACCTTCCTGCTCTTCTCATCTCAGTGTTTCAATAACCTTTTCATTTTCGTCGTTTTTAGATGACTATCCCTTTCCCCCATTTCTGCCAGATTAGAACAAAATTAAAACAAAACTCTGTAACAAATATACCTAGTCAAGCAAGCCACTAGGTGATACAGTGGTTAGAGCTGGACCTGCAGTCTGAAAGACCTGAGTTCAAATCCAGCCTACTAGCTGGATCTATAACCCTGGGCAAGTCACTTAATCCTCTTTGGTTCAATTTCTTCCTCTGTAAAATGATCTGGAGAAGGAAATGACAAACCACTCCAGTGTCTCTGCCAAGAAAACCCCAAATGGAGTCCCAGAGTCAGACAGGACTGAAACTACTGAACAGAAATAAATCAAGCAAAACAAATTCCATAGAAAAGTAGTGTCTTACTGTGCATCTTAAGTCTATTTCCTCTCTGTCAGGAGGTGAATGGTATATTTGGTCATCAGACCTCTGGAATTGTGGTTGATACTTGCATCTATCCAAATCACAGAGTTGTTTCTGCTAACTGTGGATGCTTCTAGTCAGGACCAAATTTTCAAGACTCTCACAAGTTAACAAGACTTAAGGCAAGAAAAATTTCTCACCCTCATCTAGCTGCCTTGATGGTTCTTGAACCATTGCCCATGGCACTAAGGAAGATAAAGGGCATTTATGTAGTCATTAGCAGTAGAGTTAAAGACAGGTTATAACACAAGGACACTGTCATTAGGGTTGGAGCTTCTAGGCCTGTCTTTACAATTATCTAGCTCTGGCAAGTCACTCCCCCTTCTTGAGCCTCAGTTCTTTCATTTGTAAAATGATAGCGTTGGACACATTAATCTCTTAAAGTCGTTCAATTCTGACTTTCTACATTTTTAAAAAAAATTTCATAAACCAGTGTTGCAGTGCAGCTTCAATTTTGAAAGTGCAGCAGCACCTGGTGCTTCTGTCTAAGATGGGGAGAGGGGAGCGAGGCTAGATTGGCTAAAAACTGAGCTTTATTATGTATTGTTTTATAATGCATAATAAGATCCATCTCCTACCATTATGCTGGCTGCATGGGAAGCAGTAACGATAGAAGGGTTACAAGGATGAAGTACAAAAAATGCTTTGGTGGAAAAGGTGCAAAGTGCTGATAGTTATAAACAGCCCATGGGTGCTCACTGATTGGGGGAAGGGCAGTTTATTGGGGAAGTTAGACATCCTGGCTTCTGTCCCCGGCTCTCCTGCTGATAGGAGAAAGTCACTTATCCTCTCAGTGTTTCCGATTTTCCTATCATAAAGCAGGTCTAATAATTACCTCCAGCCTGTAGTAGGGTTTAGGTTTGAATACTTGAGAGAAAATATCTGTTAAGAGAGTTTTGAGCCCCCACTGAAAGATCAAATACATGAAGAAAAAGCCCCAGCCAACTGAGAGGAAAAAGAAGCTGTGAGGCAGAGAGGTATGGGGACTTATGACTTGTACTTTTAGTTTCATGGTGCCTCAGTTTCTCTATATATACTCCCTCTCCCAACCAGTCATCCTAAAGAGTGAAAAAAGAGAGGGGAAGGGGAAAGGTAGTTCAGCAAAACTAACCAATACATCAACCAAATCTGGCATTTATATGTAATGTTCCCTACCCATGTTCCCACATCTCTGCAAAAAAGGGAGTGCATATCAGCATATCACTTCTTTGGGGCTTAGCTTGGTCATTATAATTTCATAGCATTCATTTTTCATTGTTTTGTTGTTGGAGTTCTTTCTATGTGCATCACTGTAGTCACCATGTATGTTTTTTTTGGTTCTTTTGGTTCTGATTACTTTGCGTCAGTTCATAGGAAAAGCTGTTGTTTTTTAAGGAGATGAAGTGCTAGGGAAAGGAAGGGTGGTAGAGTGGTAGGGCAAGCTGTTCTCATTGACTGATATACTGTAAATAAAAGGATCCACACTGAGCATGAGAAATGCCAAGAGAAAGCCTTGGTTGGCCAGTAAGAGAAGAGGGATTAGAAGGGATTGCATTTATGAAGAGGCTTGGTTTCCTTAGACCTAGGAACTGAAAAAAAGGAATTTTTACCTTACAAAAATGAGGGAGATCCACCAAACCATAGTTCTGTCCAATGTGAGGGGAAAACTGGTTTATTATTGTCTAAATTGTTTTTTTCTGATTGTTGGTGAGTATTTAATGTGTTAATTAACTGAAGTTTATCAGGAAAATAGTTATTCAAGCATTAATTTAATTAGTCCTAAAGCAGAGTAATGGATTTCTTATGAAAAATCTAGATTACATGACTTGTTTATTCCCTTTAAAGCATTAAGTTTGACCAGAAGCGAAAGTGACTTCTTTAAAAGGTAAAAGTAGAAGGCTTGACAGTGAATCCAGTCAGAAGAAAATATATAATATAATTTTTAGAAACTGGTTGTTATTGTTGTTCCGGTTGTGCCAATTCTTTATGACCCCATTTTGGGCAAAGATATTTTGGCAAAGATATTAGTTTATCATTTCCTTCTCCAGCTCATTTTACAGATGAGGAAACGGAGACAAATAGGGCTAAGTGACTTGTCCAGAGTCAATACAGCTTGTAAGTGTCTGAGGCCAGCTTTGAACTCATGAAGATAAGTCTCCTCACTCCAGACCTGGCACTCTATCTACTGTATCACCTAGCTGCCCCTTAAGAAGAATATTAATTTTAATTTCTAAATGTTTGCTGGAATAAGAATATTCCTTAGGACCTTATGATTGATTCAAATTGGTTTCTAAGTCCAATTTTCATAAAAATAGAAATCAAAAAAGAATTTGTATAGTTCTAATCCTAATATATAAAATCACAATCTAAAAGACAGATCCTTGAGGAAGTGACTATTAGTGCTACAAAAGAATAATCATATCTCTTCCAAGGAACAATTTCCTCAGTTCACTGACAATTTGATGTGCAAAAATTAGATTTAAACATAATTTTCTAGCCATGTGTATTTCTTAAAGGGAAACATGTTGGAGTCATGTTGAAATTAAAACCATGGTGATCAAGGGTCAATAATAAAGATACTTTATTTTCACTTTGCAGAAAAAGAACACCAGGGTTTATCTGGTTTTGCTAATAAAAGATCTGAAAGGTAGTGTTGTGGTAGATAGTGTTCTGGGTTTAGATAACGGTTTAAATGCTTTCTCTGCTACTTAATACTGGCATGATCTTGGGCAAGTCCTAGTTGCTCTGGATCTCATAGTTTCTTCAACTCTCAAAGAAGAGCTGGAACCTGCAGTAGCTGCCCTCTGTAGTCACCTCCAATTCCAAAGCCTCTGACTCTGGATAACAAAACCCAATAAAGCCCAGGCATAAAGGTTTCCTGCAAGTCAGGGTTACCAAATAAAGTACACATTAATTTGTTGCTTCAGTATCTCTCCATGACATCACTGTTTCCCTTTGATATCTGTTCTTCAGATCACACAAACATGTTATTTTCCCAGGAAACCCAGTTTGGTTGATTAATTGAACTAAAGAAGTCCAAGGACAGTTTAAACACACTGGGCATTGGCTCAGTTCCCAAATGTGACTTTTCAGTCAAACCTGCTCACCTCACTGTTGCTTAACTTTAATGTTTGGATGGAAGTTGTCATTCTTTTAACATATTTCATCTGTGTTAAACAAATATATTTTTTATCATGCACAGATGATAAGCCTAAGCCATATTCCAGGTTGTCCCTTGTCCCACCAACAAAGAGTGTGTCAATTATAGGTCTTACTCACCATTCACTTCTATTATTGTAGGATTGGATTTCAGTGACATAAGTGCCACTTTTCTTTTTCTGAACTCTTGAAGTGCCTCCAACCCTTAGCATAATGCCCGGCACATAGTAGGCACTTAATGAATGCTTGTTGTCTTGACTTGACTCTAAGTAGGTGTCTTTCATTTTGCTATTCTAACTGCTTGATCCTTGCCATGCCTCTGGCACCTAAAAATGAACATTTTTTGAATTTGTCAGATCTTTTTATCTGACCACAGTGTCTTCCATATAATGGACATTTATATAATGCTTGCTAAATAAATATTAATAGCATTTATATAATACCTATTATGTGTCAGACACTGTGATAAGTGTTTTAAAAGTATTTCATTTAACCCTCACAACAACCCTAAGAGAGGTGCCATTATCATTCCTATTTAATAGTTGAGGAAATTGAGGCAAACAGAAGTTAACTGACTTGGCCAGGGTCATTCAGCTAGCAAGAGCCTGTAACTGGATTTGAATTCCGGTCATCCTAACTCTCCGGGGCCCAGCATTCCATCCACTGTAACACTTAGCTGCCTCTTAACTAGAGTCTGAATCCCCTAAGTAGGATTTAGATGGCTGCTTATTGGGCATCTCAGTGGCATAATGGATAAAATGCTGCACTCAGGAATTATAGAAGCCTGAATTTAGTCCTACCTCTGGTACTTGCTAGCTGTGTAGCTTTGGGCAAATTACTTAAGTTTTATGGTTGTCAGTTTTCTCAATTATAAAATGAAGGAATTGGCCTGTAAGGTTCCTTCTACCAGTAAATCTATGATCCCCTGTTTGGAGATAAGATAAAATATAGATTTTGGTTTTAAAATTCCCCTAAATTCCCCAAATTGAAAGACGAAAAGTCTTTGGACCTTCTTCCTCACTGACCCTTAAAATGGATATTTTCACCCACTTTTCAGCTTTCTATGTATTGTCTTCCCCTTTAGAATGAAAGGTCCCTGAGGGCAAGAACTGTCTGCCTTTTTGTTTCTCTTTCCCCAAGAGCATTGCACTGTAAATAGTACTTGATAGACATTAGTTGACTTGAAACAGTACTTGAGTTAAACTAACCGTTACTTATATAGTAGTTTGCAGGCATACCTCAGCAATATTACAGGTTTGGTTCCAGAACACCTCAATAAAGTGAGTCACACAAATCTTTTGGTTTCCCAGTGCATATAAAAGTTATATTTACACCAGACTATAATCTATTAAGTGTGCAATAGTATTATGCCTAAGATAACAATGCATATACCTTAATTTAAAATACTTTATTGATAAAAAATGTTGACTGTTATTTGAGTTTTCAGTGAATTTTAATTTTCTTTTTTTGCTGGTGGAGGGTCTTGCATCGATGCTGATGGCTGCTGACTGATCAGGGTGGTAATGGCTGAAGATTGGGGTGGCCATGGCAGTTTTAAAAAATATGACAACAATGAAGTTTGCCCCTTTGACTCTTCCTTTCACTTGCACACTTAGAGGTCATTGTAGGATTATTAATTGGCCAAATTTCAATATTATTGGATAGGAGGAGAAAGAGAGAAGGACACTGGCAGTCAGAATATACACATGATGTATGGATTAAAGTTGCATCTTACATGGGCACCACAAAGACAATTACAATGGTAACGTCAAAGATCACTGATCATAGATTACTAAACAAATACCATAATAATGGGAACAGTTTCAAATATTGCAAGGATTACCAGAATGTGACATAGAGAGACCATATGAGCATATGCTGTTAGAAAAATGGCACCAATAGATTTACTTGATGCAGGGTTGGCACAAACCTTCAATTTGTAAAAACTACAATATCTGTGAAGCATGTACAGCAATGTGGCATCAGGTGCAGAGTAACGTGGCATCAGTTGCAAAGTAGATACCTATCTATGTGGACAGTGGGAGTTTCCTCACTGGCTTCTCTCTACATAAAGGAAATCATTGGTTCAGTTAAAAAAAAAAGCACAAACCAGAAAATCAGTGTCCTAACATAATGGTTTCTGGTCATTTCATATTTATTGACCTTGCCTTCCCAACTGGACTGTAACTTCTTTGAGAGCAAGGGCCAGTTATTATACTTAGCAGAAGCTCACTTGTGTACCTGGCACATTGCAACTATGAAAATCATCAGAATTTGTTTTAATCTGTTAACCAATTGGATGATAAAATAGAATAGAATAGAAAAACCAATAGAATAATAAGACTGAAAGACATCTTAAAGATCATAGATTTCAAGCTTAAGGAAACCTTGGAGATCATTTTTTCTCATAGCTTGCCCTAGAATCTATAGTCCAACCCATTCTATGTTATTGGTGAAGAAACTGAGGCCATAGAGATAAAAGTAAGTGACCATATGTCATCCAAATAAAACCAGATGCTCTAATTTCAAATCCAGAGTCCCTTCTTCCTGTTACCTCCCTCTCTTCTATAAGTGAGGCCCAGAGACATTTTATAGTGATTTGCTTTACATCATATAGCTAGTTAAATGAGCTCTTAAATGAGCTCTAAAAAAATTACCCTCTTAGATTTCCGTTCTTGATCTGAAAATATTTACCGGTGTTCATAAATTTAATAAATCAGATGATGGCCTATTAATTTTTTAAAAGTTTTTGACTTTTCCTTGAGTTGTCTTATAGAATGGATCAGTGTTATAGCAATTATAAGGGGAAGCTTAAGGCAGTAGATTTTCTGCATATCCCTTGGATAAGGAATTAGGATTCTTGAATATCCTAAACTGAGCTCTAGTTCTGCTACCATCTTTCTGTGTGACAAATCATTTTTCTTCTCTGGGCCTCAGCTGTGAAATGGGACAGACTGGACCAGTAGTGCGTCAAACTCAAATAGCAATGGGGGCCTCCAGATTGTATATAAGGATCCCTGCAGGCAACATATTGGTTTAGAAAACCACATGTTAACATTTTCTGTGTTCTACTGTATTTTTATTTATTTTGTTAAATATTTCCTAATTAAATTTCATTCTGGTTCATGCCACATTCATGGATTTATTGGGGTCTAAGGCTATGTGCTTGACAATAGGTAATCTTTAAAGCTCCTGTAAAGTTTGACATTCTATCATTATAGACTTACTTGGGGCCCTAACATTTTGCATGTTAGATCCTTCAAGGGGATTTATACTGAAGGCCTGGGTACAGAAGGGTTGCCTATATGAGGCTAAAAGAATGAATGAACAAGCATTTAAGCACCTATTCCATGTCATTCTGGAGACATTGTGCTATCCTGGGGGTGCAAATGCAAAAGTGAAATAGTTCCTGACCTTAAGGAACTTAAATTCTAATAGAGAAACACATATAGAGGAGTAGGGCCAGAGAAAGGAATTTTGGTCTGGAGAGTCATAAGGAATATGAAAACCATCAAAAATGTGATTGTAGCAATCCACTTTCTAGAAGCAATTAATCTGATTACTGTTACTAGAGCAAACAAGGAGTGGAGAAGCTGGCTCCCACATTGGTACAGTAAGCTGTACATTCCTGATGTATAGCTGCAGGGAAAGATGGGAGTATAATCTGGAGCCCAGTAGCATATAGGATAACAAATTTGGAGCTCTAAGCAACCTCAGAGATCAGCTAGCCTCCTTATTTTACAAGTGAGGAAACTGAGTCCCAGGAAGGTTAAAATAGTAGAAAATGTTAAAGTTAGGATTTACACCTTGGACCTCTGACTTCAGTGATACTATTTTTCTTTTATGCTATACTATGTTGCATCCCATAACATAGTAGGTGAATCCCTCATTCACTGGACAATCTGGGTTCTAGAGTCCAGGTTTTACAGAACAAATCCTTTTCTTAACGGTATTTGTTTCGTGAAGTTTGGATTCAGTCAAAGGACTGCATTTGAATACCTAGAGGGTCACATATGTGGCCTTGATGCTGCAGATTCCCCACCCCAGAAGACTGTTCAGGCTTAGGGTTTAGTGCCAAGCTAAATGACTTAACTGAAGGTTGGAAGAGAGAATTATTTCTGCAAGTCTTATCTGTAGGATCACTATTTGGGGGCCTGAGAGACTGGGGACAATGCTGGCTAGAGCAGGATAGATGGTCAAGATGTCCTCGCGAAACAGTCCTGTTTTTCCAGTGGACTAAATTGATTAGATAACCTCTTAAGTTTCCTTCATTGCTAAGATCTTATAGTTATGTGTTCATCCAGCACTCTAGTATAGCCTTCAATTTGTCAAGTATAGCCTTTATCTTCTCTGCCTCTGATAGGGTTAAGCATATTTGACTATACTGATTTTATCTGCTGTAGAAACTTACTGTATTACTCCACATCATTAATCAGACCAGGTAAACAAAGCTGAACCCATTAAATGAAACTGATGAATCCAAAATCAATTATTACCTACTGTGCAGATGAATGACATCAACAGGGAGCTAGCTGGCAGCCTGATGGCTTCATAACTGACTGAAGGTACATCAGGAACACTTATTTTCATAGATACCTTTGGGACAGGTATCTGTTTCTTGGTATCCCTTGTGCATATAGAAAATGAAGAGCTAAAGCTGGAAGGAACTTTAGAGGCAATTTACTCCAAATCCCTCATTTTATAGATGAGGACTCAGTGGCTTGTCTTAGATCTTACAGGGAGGCCTTGTCAGAGGCAAGATCTGAAACCAGAGCTTCTAATTCCATAGCCAGTGCTTTTCCCACTCTACCAATCTACCTTGCCCCCATAGCCTACCAGAGAATTTAATTATCAGTTGAACTCTTTTAAACTGAGACCCCAAGGGGTTACATGAGATGTCCAAGGCCAAACAGGAGGTGGCAGACACTGACTATGTAACTAACTATCAATAACTCAGGTAACCTCTCGGCCTCAGTTTTCTCATCAGCAAAATGGGAAAGCTAAAATCTACACCTGCTTCTCAGCGTCATATAGATTTGCTTTACTGGTATTCTTTTCTTTAGTTAGTTTGCATCTTACTTATTTGCATGGGTATGTGTTTAGATAAATTATTGTCAGCAAAGTTGAATAAGCTTTTATTAAGGATGTCGTGAGAGGCCAGTCCAAAAGGGATATCAAATCCACAATAGGGTAGTTTTATTCCAAGGCTATTTTCTTTTGGTTGTTTCTGGTGGCTAGACGTTTAAAAATGAATTGTTTGTCTTAATTGAAGTTTCTGTCGAGGTTCTCCAAGTCTGATGACGTGTTGTGTTTTTGAAATGTAAAATCAATTACAACGAACACCAACTTCCTGGTCTACTTCCCTAGAAACAGCCCCTTTAGCCAAAGGAAGTTGGAACTGCAAAATGATACCTGGCAAGGCCTTGCAGGGCAGAACAGCAAGAAATGAACATATCTCAGTTTTCCAAACATGTGTGTGATTTTTAAAAAAGGTTTTCAGAATGTCAGCATTTATAAGGGAGAATCAGAGAGGACTGGCATCATTTTATGTCATTCTTCACACACAAAAATTGATGAAATGGGTAGAGGTGGGATTACCAGTCTGCTCCAGTGTGGCTAAAACACAGGTAGAGATGGCATAGGTGTCCTTTCTTTTATTAAACATGGAGGAAATTCTAGTTCCAAGTCTGTCATAGGTCCCAGTATGCTTTTAAGTAAATTGCCCAACCTTTCTATAATAACTTACATTTATATAGATAGGACGCCAAGGTTTGCAAAGTGTTTTGCATTATTAGCTTATGCCAGATGTAGTTAGGTGTCTCTGGGGGTAGAATGAGGAATTGTGAGTCAGGAAGACCTGAGTTTGAATCCTGCCTCAGACTCACTGTTGACCCTTGTCCCTTAACCTCAAAGCCACCGTTTCCTTATCTGAAAATTGGGAATAGTAATAGTGCCTTCCTAACAGGACTGTTAAAAGTTCAAATGAGATAACATGTACACAGCTTAGCAAACCTTTGTGTGCTGTGTAAATCCTATTATTTTTTTTTTTAATCTGCACCACAACCCTGTGAAGTCAGTGTTGTGGTTATTTCTGTTTTATGTGTGAAGAAAAAGAGAGATTAGGTTATTTTCTCTATGTAAACATCTCAGGTAGAATTTGAACCCAGGTCTTCCTGACCTTGGCTTCATCCAAGGTCTGTACTGCCTCTCCTCACCAGTTTCAGAAACCTTAAATTAAGGATAGGTATACTGACTTGCTCTCTGTGGACTTTAGTAGGAATTCCTATGAACAATAGGTAAAGTATTAATTACTAAATACATAGTATCATAAATTAAGTATACAGGCGCTATGGTTTCATTGTATTCTTTAATCAACCTGAATGAACAAAGATTTAGTATCCATGTTGGTAAAGTGACAATATGAGGATGCAATACAGAGTATTTCAAGTCTTAGTGCAGTTTAAAGCCATTAAAAGTTCTTTTCATTACTGAAATTCTCTATAAACAATACTCTTGAAATCATCTTTTTGGTATTCTTATAGGGTCTGGAGTCAGGAAGACCTGAGTTCAAATCTGGGCTCAAACATTTATTAGCTGTGTGACCCTGAGCAAGTCACTGAACTCTGTTTGCCTCAGTTTCCTCTTCTGTAACATGAACTGGAGAAGAAAATGGCAAACCATTCCAGTATCTTTGTCAAGAAAAACCCAAATGGAATCATGAAAAGTCAAACACAACTGAAATGACAGCAAATTCCCGTAGAGTTACCAAATCTTTCTTTCCCATTTGTAAAAGAATCACATAAGTGGCTCACACAGCCAAAGGTATGTTACTTTGTTCTTAATCTGTTGACCATTTGGGGTATCAGACATGATAAGCGAAGTCTAGTCTGAAAACTGAATGAAGATCACTGAAATTGACAAACTCTAAAGCCTTTTTGTAAGGTGAGTTCCAAATGAGGTTGACTTCTTTTGCCCTTCTTAATTTTTCTAAGTGGTTATTAAACTGAAACGATTTTGTCTTTTCTCTGGTGTGTAATTGTTGTTATACATTAACTTAATGCCAGGCAACAGTCAGCACCTGCAAATCACACTGGTGGTTTTTGTGTTCTGGGGCAATGGGGCAAAGTTCGGAGCCCTGATAATTTCATGCTCTGGATTCCACTCCCACGAACAACCTAACTTAGAAAATCACACCGACTACAACGTGATTTCATTAATGGCTGTGGGAAGATCTTAAAAGGTGTTGTGTGTGTCTTTGTGGTTCTTTATGAATCCATTGTTTTAAGAAGTTCATGGTTAAAGAGGAATCTATGAACTTCTTGTGATATCAACAGTGGGAATGCTTAAGGAGGGATTCCTGCTCTTCTTTAACACCTTGGAAATGTCGACTTTTACTAAATTGTTACCTAGGCTGGGGATTGCCTACTGCCACCTTTAGAAGTAATATGTCTGGTATTTTTGGAAAAATGGTGAATGTTGTTTTAATTGCATTGGGGTATCACTGCTGCTGACCTTGAACCGGTTCTATAATTTCATTGCTATCAGACTAGGCTATGAAACCTTTTCAGATGAGCAGATGGATAATAGACATTCCTAGTAAATGGGGATGAAGGCACTCAACTGTTAAATGTATCTGCACCCAAAAGTAAATGTTCGTGTTACAGAATTTAAGTCATTTAGAATTGTCTTCACTGGATATTTTGGTTGTTGTTAGATTACTCCTATTCTGTCTCTTTTTGATAGAGTTGAGGGAAGGGAGAGATAGTGGAATTTCTGTAACTGATGCATTTGATTGAAGTTTGTTAACATGGTGTTAATACTCCCTGGAGAGCCATTTTATAGGAAATAAACTTTTGCACAGAAATTAAGGGAGTGAAAATTTTAAGAGACCAAAACAAATTAAGATTTTTACACTGCTTTTTTGAAATCTCTAGGCTTTGTGGACAATGAATCAATGTTAACAGCATTAGATGTGTGATTACATATATTGATATTTTACCTTAAGTAATGTCAATTTCATTTCAAAAGTTTTAACTATAATTCTCATAATTTAACACAATAGTTGACCTGGAGTTTTTTCTTTCATTAGAGAGCATGAATGGTTAGATAATTAAAAGTTAATAATTTGATAGATTTACATAAAAAGAAATTAATAAATGAGATTTTTCTTGTTAATAATAGCTAACATGTATATAGTGCTTAGTATACGATTATTGTCTCATTTGATCCTCACAAGAACCCTGAAAATGTAGGTGCTTTTACTGTCTCTGTTTTTCTGATGAGAAACTGAGGCAAACAAATTAAGACAGATTAAGTATTGTAACAGATTTAAGTGAATTGCCGAGGGTCACATAGCTAAAAAGTGCCTGCAGGCAGATTATAACTCAGATCTTCCTCATTCCAGGTCCCGTGTTTTGTGGATGCACTCCAGCTATAGCTGTACTGCAAGCTAGTTGGCCAAGTATCACTATTATTAATAAAATTATAATAAATCATAAAATATTTGAGTGGAAAGCTCCAAAACTTTCTCCATTTTCCAGAAGTTCCCCTGGGAGATCTCTTGTCCATCACCTTGATTTTACATATAAGGAAACTGATGTTAAAAGTGACTTAGCCAAGGTCACATGGCTGGCTAGTGTAGTGTCAGTGCTAGGATGAGAATGCATATCTCTCACCTTTCTGTCCAGTGGTCTTTCTGCTACATCTCACTGCTTTTCACTATGGTATTATCTAAGTTCTCATGCAGTATGAATTGAGTCCTTGAGTGATAGTGTGCTCAGAACCTCCAGTGGTGATTGTCAACTTCACAAGTTCCAGTCTTTGTAACTGGCTTGAGAGACAGGAGACCTTTCTGATTAATCACTCCACTGGTAAACAAGGTATAGAGAAAAAAGAGGCTTCTCCCCCTTTCCACTTCATTTGAAGAGTAACCTAATGTAGGTCAGACATGTAGGTGTAAGTTTGTGCAAAGGCAGTTGAGTCACAGCAACAAAGAGACTTTTATCCACTCTTTCCCAGCAAAGGAGCTATTCTAGCCAAAATTGGAATTGATGTTCTGTCCCTTCATAAGGAAACCACTTGTTTTCCCTGAAGTAGCACATATAGGGAACCAACTGTCATGCTATAAATGATGTGCTGCCATAAGCAGGATGGATTAAGGATGATTAAGCTATTAAAAAACAACAAAAACAAATTTTATTTATTTATTCATATTTATTTATTTATTCATATTATTTATCTCCAAGATGGGACATTTAACTTATTAATAAGCCTAGGAGGGTGCTTAAGAGAAACAAGGATGGTTTAGCCTGGGGAAGAAAGATTTGGAGAAGAGAAGACATGAAAACTATCTTAAAGTACTTGGAAAAGTCACTTGGAAAAGAGAAAAGATTTGCTCTGCTTGGTCCCAGAGGGCAGAACTGAGACCAATAAGTTTGGCTGAAAAGATGTAAATTTGGATTTGATGTAAGGAAACATTTCCTAAACAATTACAGTCACTTTAAAGGGAAATAGGCTTCCTTGGGAGTTGGTAGCATCCTCAACGGAGGTCTTTAAAAAAGAAAAGTTGAATGACCGCCTGCTGGCTATGTAAGGGGCATTCTTATGGTTGTACAATTTGAACTATCTGAACTCTAAGTTCTCTTCTATCTCTTGAGATTTGACGAAGGTGATAAGGAATGGGTAATGTATTATAATCATTTTGCTAATACAGAATCAACTCTCCTTGCATTCTCAGTCACTGGTAGAGCCAGATCTCTAGTATCCAGGGCTCTTGGTTGTTCAATGACAGAGTTCTAAGGATATTTCATGTTATATTTAACTCTAAGATGTCTTTATCAACATATGACTAGTGGGGGAAGAAAATCATGGTCATAGAAAAGGCACTGAAAGGTCCTTTTAGAAAAGTGGGATTTCAAGATAGTTAATGGTCTTCAGCCAACTTGAGGATTGCTCCCAAACACAAGCTCTTTAACTTTTAACAAACATTGGATTTAGAATTGGAGGACCTAGTTGGAATCCTAGCTCTGATACTTGCTATGATCTTGGGCATTTCATTGAATTTTCTCATTCCCTTCTCACATTAGCTCTTAGGATATTCTGTTTACTGAGAGCTATGTGCCAGTCACTTTTTCATTTGACAAAAAGATGAGTAAGAATCAGTTGTTGCCCTCAAGGAATTTATAGTCTGGTATAGGAGAGCTAAGGCCAAGTCCACTTGGCATATTTACTTGGCAGATTACTCAGGTAATGTGTGATAAATGTTACAAGACAGGTCCAAGCAAAATGCTTAAAGCACAGGTCTGACCATGTTATTGCCCTGCTTTATAAGCTCCAATGGATCCCAGTTATCCCTAGATCAAATCCCAACTTCTCTGGTGGGCATTTAAAGCCCTTCACAACTTGATTCTCACCTACTTTTCTTATACATTACACCCTTCACAGTCTAGCTAAACTTCCTGTCGTCATTCCCTCCCGCAGCTGATATTCTATTGGGGAGCACAAAATGGAAGTATATGAATTAAGAAGATAAATGCAAGGTAATGAGGGGAAGGGGAAGAGAGGTTCAGAAAAATCATATGGCGAAAGTGAGATTTAAACTGTTGGAGAAGGCCAGGAATTCAAAAAAAGGGAAAAAGGAACCGTATTCCAGGAACAGCGAGAGAATAACCTTTCAAAGACATGGAAATGAGAGATTCTCTAAGGTAGCGTTTCTCATCCTTTCAGTGTCTCTTTGAGGTCAAAACTATTTTTATCGTAATTAAATTAATGACTAAGATATTTTAATTTCTAATATGTCAGACATTGATAGCCTAGCCCCACATATACATAAGCTCATTGAGGGGCAGGTCCTCAATAATTTTAAAGACTATCAGAGGATCCTGAGGCCAAAAACGTTTGGTAAGTGCTGCAGTAAGCCTGGAAATGTAGATAGGAACCAAATTGTGAAAGGCTTTAAATGCCAAACAAGAGAAGTTTGTATCTGAATCTAAACTTGTCCCCATGCCTAGCACAGTCTCAAGGAACACAGTAGGTGCTCAATAAATGCTTATTGTTTGATGGTGCAATATTCAGATTTTACTCATTTTGTTGTTCCAGTTTGGGTGCTTAGGATAGAACATTTTTTCTCATGGTATGCATTTTGGTGAAGAAGCATTGGGGTTTGGTGTAACTAGTGCAGCATTATCTGAAAATGGTCACATTTGGGGAATCTTATTGTAAATAGGCAATATTTTTCTTGGGATTTTATATAAAGCATCCTCCATGGCACCAATGAACACCTTAAGCTGAACATTTATCTCCCTGTAGTCAATAAATAAGCTGTGTGCCCTGTGGGCCCCTGGAAAATACTTCCTGACCGACCAGTCCTGCTAGAAGATGAATGCCAGCTGTATTCATTTCAAGTGGAAATCAAAGTTGTTGATATTTGAAATCTGAACTGTATTCTGGTCAAATAATTTGTACAATGGGAGGAAAGAAATGTAATCAAGGACTTGGTAATTACCACTGCCATCCCCCCCACACCCCTGTGATTTCTACAATAGTGTTTTCAGCAATATTCTCATTTATAAGCTCATTAAGAGGAGGAATTGTTTTATTACTTGTATCTGAATGCATGGTGCCTGGAACATGATGGGCACTTAACAGATGTTTATTAGTTGACTTTTACCTTTGTGGAAGCCTGCCTTCATTTTATATTCTGGAAAGGAGCCATCAACCATCTATACTTTGAGACATGAAAGGGAAAATATCCATGATAAAGATGACTTCTGCACTGATAGGGATCCAGTGGAGTCAACTGGAAAACCCAATATATTCATTTTTTACCAGACTTGTCTTCACATAGGTATAGGGAGTTCTCTATGAGAAATTTCCATTGCCAATGAAGATCAACACCTCATAGCCTTAGAGCTTCCTGGACCACTGAGAATTTTAGGTGACTTCTCCAAGGTCACAGAACCTTGAATTGAACCCAAATCTTCTTCACTCCAAGATTGACTCTCTATGCATTATCCTATGTTGTCTCTCCTAATATAGCTAACTTTCTTTTTTTCAGGCATTGATTATTGATTGAGCATGTGGATTTTTTAGGACTCTTATTTCTTCTCATCCCTCCTGTACCTGCCTTTTGCTTTATACATACATACATACAGACAGACAGACATATGTATGTGTATATGTATATATTTTTATCTTCACTAGAAGGAAGGTAAAGGAAAGAAACTAAATTATCATGTTCCCAGAATCCTAGGACAGTTTTAAACTTTTGAAGCTTTGGGAACAACCAGAATTTTAAAGCTTCATTATATCTGTGGGCTTATCTGTGTGCGTACTCCCTCCATTCTTGCACAGATTCTGTCGACACCTTCTCCTGCATGATTTTGTTCCCTTTCCTCTCATATTTTCCTTTTAAAATGTTTTGCTGATGTTTTTGCTTTGCATCATTGTCATTTCCCAATAAACCCACCAAAGAAAACTTCCTTTGTAACAAATAAATATAGTCCAGCAAAGAAAATCCATTCATTGAACATGCCTTTTAAGATATGCCTCATCCTGTATCTACTGCTGAGAGAGTAAGTGTAAATAGCAATTGTTTCTGTTTTGACCAGAAATCCTGAAGGTCTTCCCCACTCCCCTACTGATTTTTTTTTTTGACCAGGTAAAAGAGGCCATTCTCTTCCTCATTTCTTACTTAGCCTTAATCACTGAATGGTCTTTGCCTCAGTTAAACGGAGACCTGTTAAAGACCTTAGCTTAATAAGGCCATGGGCTCCCCCTGTGTCCTGGGCTATCTCCATTGTTCTGATCTATATCTTGCCACTGGACCCAGATGGTTCTGAAGGAGAAAGTGAGGCTGGTGACCTTGCACAGCCCTGCCTCACGTAAGTCCAGTTTACTTGTCATGGTCCTCTTGGAGAATGAAGGACAAATGACAACAATACCAGTCTATCAACTTTGCATCTGCTGCTCTGCCTGGTTTCAACTCCAAGATTCCCCACCCAGGATAGCCACATCACTTCTAATGTTATGACTGTGCAGCTCAAGTGATAAGCCTTGATTGACATCATCTCCCTTAGTCTCCTCTTCTCTGATTAGAGCTCTGAAGGGTGGAGTACCAAACTCCTCCCAATGCCTTCCTTTATAGAAGGCAGAGACTAGTCTCAGTTCACTTCACTTTACATCTATTATTCTTCCTGGTTTTAACTCCACAGAACTAGATGCCCCCCCCCCCCAAGTGTCCCATACTGCTTGCTCCCTCCTGCTTTTTTGTATTTCCTTTTTTTGTGTTACCTCCACCCCCAGTAGATTTAAAGTTCCTTGAGGCAGGAATTGTCTTTTTGTTGATTGTATCCCCAGCATTTACCCCAGTACCTGACACATGGCTTTTAATAAGTGTTTAGCCGACTGGACTGGATTGATTCCACAGAGAAAGCTTGGAATGAATGATTTGTCAGCCTGCAAGTTTAAATGACTGGAGTTCAAGTTCTTCTTCTGACATATATTGGCCCTGTGATCCCAAGAAGTGGGGAGGCAGCTCTCTAAGATTGTAAATTGAAGAGCAGTTGACAAACTGTGTAGATTGAAAGAATTTCCTCACCTGGAATTCCATAAGCCAAGGAGATCACAGGTCCAGCACACTCATGAGTCCCCTCCAGCTCATTAGCTTTACTTAAGTTCTGCAGACATGTTAAAGTAACTTGTCCCATTGGTTGTTGTGTTGGACTCCTTGTGACCCTATTTGGGGTTTTCTTGGCAAAGATACTGGAACAGTTTGCCATTTCTTTTTCTGGCTCATTTTACAGATGTAGAAACGGAGGCAAATAGGCTTAAGTGACTTGCCCAAAGTCATACAGCTTCTGAGTGTAGTGAGTGTGTCTAAGTGTCTGAGGCTAGATTTGAACTCGGGTTTTCCTGACTCCAGGCTCAGTACTCTATTCAAAACTCCACCTCGCTGCCTGTTTGCCATGCCAAATGATTTATATAGTTACAAATTGCCCCTAATCTCATTCCTCCTGTCCTGTGGACCTTAAATAGCCTTTACCTTTTTGTCATGTGCATGAAAGATGATTCTCTTTGCCCAGGCATTCTGTAGGATTCATCAATTCTCTCAGTATTTCTTACCTCTATTGGATTCTTGACAGTATCTTAATAATAAGTAACTAATGACTTTTATTGAAGACGGAAAGGAGATTTAGGATTGAAGTATAATAAGTTTAAATTCAGGGATTTGAAAATTTGCAAAATTTGGAAATTTGCAAGATTTAGAGGATGTCTAATAAGTCAGTTGTATGGTTTGGACTGAGAGCCAGGTAGAACAATGGATGGAATGCGCAACCTGGAGTCAAGAAGACCTGAGTTCAAATCCTGTTTTATACGGTTACTAGCTGTGTGACTTTGGACAAATCATTTGACTTTAATCAGACTCGGTTTCCTTATTTGTTAAATAAGGACAGTAATAGTACCTATCTCATAGGGTTGTTGTAAAGATAAAAAAAATCTGTAAAGTATTTTGTAAACAAACCTAAAGCACTATGGAAATGCAGACTATTTATTATGAGGAGTGATTTGGGGAGAATAAACAAGAGAAGAGTTAGACTGTGGGTGTCAGTAGGGAACTGATTTTTCCTCTTAAATAACTTTAATATAACTCTTAAATAACTGTTTTTACCTCTTAAAAATAGTTTGCTTTGTCTAATTATCAACAATCTGCAAGCAACCAATATTTATGAAGTACTTTCTATCCACAGAGGACTGTGCTATGTAGTAGGGACTAATAGAAGAGCTTAATTGACACAGTCCTTGTCTTCTAGGAGTTTATAGTTTGGTAACTGTATAAAGGGCCTGGTTTGTAGACAAGATGAAGATGTTCCATACAAGCCTTTAAGCATTCAGTATCTGCTATAGAGAAATTGGTATAGTGAGTTAATTGAAGGAAGAGACCATTGATGGAATAATTATAATAAAGTCTTTTTCAGTGAGATCAATAAAAATGGGAGAATATTGAATTATGGAATGATGGTTATCAGATATAGAAGAGTCATAAAAAGGGGGCATTTTAGGAAGCATTACTTAATTTCAAGTAATGTAAACAACTTTGAAGCAGTAATAGATTGTATAGAGAATAGAGCATGGAGAGAGAGGAGAGAGAAAAATACAGAAAGGGAAACTAGGGAAGAGGGAGAGGCAAGGAAGCATATCCTTTCATTTAAGTTTTAGATGAGATAAGACTATGAGATTATGTATTGATACATCTATTCAGTCCATTAACAGCTATTTATAGAGAGTGTGCTACATGTACCATATAAATTAAGTGCTTTGGAAGATATGAAAGAAATGTAAGCTCACAAGGTAGTAAGGAAGAGAAATCTAATGCATGAAACAATAAGAATAACAGTTGAATGCTAAATTATTTGTAGTCTAATAATTTTTAAATTATTAAATTGTTAGCATCAAAGGGAAGTTTAAAAAAATTTTTGGTTATGTTTTGCTTTAAAAGTTAGTTTTGGGAAAATGAATTAATACTGGTACAACATCACTTTACTACAATCTATAGAATTCTTTCTTTTTTAGTATTCTAAGAGTCTTTCATAAATAGTTATGAGTTAAGTAAATGAATCACTATGTGGGAGACAGTAGTAGAAACAGGCATGATCACTGATGGACCAGTCAACTATAGCTAAGACGTACTGGCACATGTAAACTATTGGGAAGTTAGAGTCCTAAGACAAAATTCTATGAGACCTCAGGAACCTTCAAACTCCTGGAATATTAAAATCCTGGACAGTTCCTAGCTCCTGGATTCTGGTTCTAGACTGTTACTTTTGGTCCGTTGAGAGTATCCAGGGAAGGAAGAACTCCAGTTAGATGTTTTCTGCAGCAGTAAAAGTCTTATGTGAAACCAACTCATCCTATGCTGTATCTCAGAAACTACTTTATGCTCTAAATCCTAAAATTTGTATTTTGGAAGATTAGTTCGTAGAATACTTTTCTTGCTCCTGAATCACGACAGAGGTTTGGTTTGCCGAGAAAGCACATGTCTTCCTAGTGCTTGATTAGGCGTTTGGGCGTAGGGTATATAAAGTCTTTAGCAATTGATTAATTAATGGGTATCTATGTAATTTTTTTAAATGAAATTTATAAATGTGGAGTAAGACCATCCACCCTCTCTATGAGGATCAGAGTTAATGAGGCCATTGTACTCTTTTCCTCTTTTCATAGATTTTCCAGGGGGGTGAAGAGGGTAGGGACTGGACAAGGGGAGAGAAATAGTACAGCATATGCACCATATGCCAGCAACATCAGAATTTACGTAATTAGGAAGAGAGGATCTTGAGAGAAAGCTGCATTATATAGCAGAATGTACAAAGGATGAAGTGTGTTTCTTGGCATCTTTATGGGTTATTTTGGTTTTAGGTCATATTGAACCTTTCTTCTCACTATAAATTCGGTTCTTAAAAAATAGAAGCCATTGTTTGTAGCGGGGTTAGTGGGGAAGGCTGTGAGAAGGAGAAAGGGAGAGGGGTCTGTTCTCTGTAGTATAATTAATTTTAATGACTTGACAAGGCACAGTGGTCTTGTAATTCAATAATCCCAGTAGGGCAGTGGTTAAAATCTGACACAAATGCATCCATAAATAGGAATGACAGAAGCACACCAGTGTGAATATTGGCATTAAAATATGATTCAACCTACAACAGTCAGTAATGAACCATGCTTGACTTTGATTTAAAATCATTGTTTCCTAGCAGACTTCTAAAAAGGGTCCAGGTTTATATCTTAAACTGATAAATTATTGGGATTTTCCCCCCCAGAAGAGACCTTAGATATCTTCTAGTTTAACTTAGTCATCTGATGAGGAAACTGTGGTATAGAGGAATAAAGTGACTTCAGCTCAGGTTAGATAAAAGAGGGAAACAACAATCTGAGAGATCAAGGACAACAGTATAAGAAAAGAATGTAGGATGGGGGTCCCTTTTTAGCTTTCTGACAGCCTCCTTTCCTCCTTCCCACAATGTGGGAGTATGGGGCAGAGAATTAAATTTTTTACACTGATAAATTTTTTACCATCAGTGTCATGTATTAGATAGAAGACCTGGGTTTGAATCCCACCTAAGGAACTTACTAGCTGGGTGGGCTTGGACAAATGACTTATCCTTCTGAGCCTCAGTTTCCTAATCTTTAAAATGGTGATGGTCCTAGCCACCTTCCTCCAAGGATTGTTTTGAGTAACAGATAATGCCTGTAAAGTGTTTTAAAAAACCCGATATTATTACATATGAGTTATTATTACTATTAGAGATAATAGCATATAAATGGATTATATATTTTTTATATAGTAGATGATTGATACAAGGCATTTAGGCATGATATAAAGAAAAAACTTCCCAACAATTAGACTTATTAAAAAATGGAAGGGCTGCCTCATGGGTTTCCCTCACTGGAGTTGTTGTTGCAGTCATTCATGTCATGTCCGACTCTTCATGACTTCATTTTTGGGGTGGATTTTTTTTGGCAAAGATCCTGGAGTAGTTTGCCATTTCTTTCTCCAGCTTGTTTTACAGATAAAGAAACTGAGGCAAATAGGATTAAATGACTTGCCCAGAGTCAAACAGTTAGTATAAGTGTCTGGGACTGAATTTGAACTCAGGTCTTCCTGACTCTAGGCCCAGAGCTCTATCCATTGCACCACTTAGCTGCCCAGATGTTATTATGTTTGTGTATGATAGCATCATCAGAGAACAATGATAACTGACACATCTGAATGGTCTTTGTCAATGTCTGTGTCTATTAAATGGTCTATGTCAATCAATAAGCATTGTCATTCGCGAGGCATTGTGCTAACTTACTGCCACTTGTTTTGGCGTTTTGGCTAGCAAAAAGTCTCTGAAGTAGATCCTCAACCCTGAAGAAACAATGGGGGTCCCTCCCCTGGGCGGACTTGGGTCAGGAGAGCAAATTCTGCCACAACTTTGCTTTCTTTCAGCCTTCAGCCTAGACAAATACACAGTCAGACAAATCCTTTCCAAGCTCTTCTTTGGCAATTAGGTCAGCCCTGGGGGTAATGTCACCCTAGTTTCTAATCCCATTAATACTCAGAGATCCCTTTGGAAGTCCAAGGGACAGTTCATCTCTTTCCTAACCCTTTCTGCCTCTGGCAGCTGGGTTTCCTGGATGAAGAATTTGAAAGCTGTTTTTTTGCCTCAGGATAAAGTGTTCATATAATTTACACATTTTCTTCTTAAAAGCAGACCTGTTGTGTTGATTCTTCCGCCTCACAGCTTCCCACTTTTCGCATTCTCATTATCTCTTTTCCTTATCCCAGCTACTAGTGCCTCCATCCATCCCTACTCCCTCCCCTGCAGTATTTGTATTTCTATTGTGTGCCTCCCCTCAGATTCCCTTTGATTTTCCCAGTATATGTCTTCATCTACTTAGTGGATTGAATGTCTCCCCTGTAAGACCATGAGCTCCTTTGAGGACAGAGACTGTTTTCCTCTCTCCACTTAACACAGTACCTGGCACATAATAAACATGATGGCCCAGTGGATAAAGCACCAGACCTGGAATCAGGAAGACCTAAATTTGAATCTGGCCTCAGACACTTACTAGCTGTGTGATCCTGGGAAAGTCACTTAATCCAGTTTGCCTCAGTTTCCTCATCTGTAAAATGAGCTGGAGGAGGAAATGGCAAACCACTCCAGTATCTTTGCCAAGAAAACCCCAAATAGGGTCACAGAGTTGGATTGCAACTGAAAACAACTAAAGAACAACCACAAAAATGTTTGTTGACTGACACAAACTGGCTTTGTAACCCTGGGGAATCACTTCCCCTTTCAGTGTTCTGGACTGTTCTCTAAGACTATTAGTTGCAAAGATTGTGCTGACCTGCATTGGGAGAGGAAGCTTCCTCACTGGGTGCTCCCCATACCTATGAAACTATAGGTCAGTTTCTATCTCCATACCTGTTACTTATCTATGCTTCCCTCAATAAAATGTATACTCCCTGAGGGCAGGCACTGTTTTATTTTCATCTTTACATTTATAGTGCTTAAACCACGTAGTCAGTTCAATATAGATAGAGCTGATCGATGGAGCACTGGTTTTGGAGTCAGGAAGACGAGTTCAAATCTAGCCTCATGATTCTGGGCAAATCACTTAATCACTGACTGTAAAGGGGGGGTGGTAGGTTTGATGACACCAACTACCTGCAGGAATTGTTGTGAAGATCAAGTGAGATAATATTTATAAAAAGTGCTTATTGAGGTATCTAGTAGGTGCTTTATAAATGCTTCTTCCCTTCCCACCTTCCATAGCCACACAGTACCTGATAGGTGATAGGCATTTAATAAATACTTGTTTTTTCCCATAATATGTTTGGTAAAATGATTGTTGAATCAATTGTATAGTTTATAACTCTTCAGGCTTTTGTCTCCTTCCCCCTCCTCTTCTATATTAATTGATGACTCTTGTTATATTAGCTGAATATCAATTGCATCAGACAGTTCAAAGAATGCCAGAATGATCTAATAAGAAACTGTGGAAAGAGAATGAGAATGAAAGACTCGCATTCTTATTCTGGCTTAGCTACAAATTGAGCGATTTAGGGCCACCTTGGTAAGTCTCTTGGCCTCAGTTTCCTCATCTGTGAGATGAAGATACTGGAGTAAATCACATTGAAATTCTCTTCCAGATTTAAAATTTTGCTTCTCTTGCATACTCCATATAACATCCTTTGCTACTGAAACTTCGTTTGATTCATTATCTTATTTAAACAGCAATCCCTAGTCCAAATTGAACCCCCAAAACCCTATCTGGTTCCATTTCAGAGAAGCCTAGGGATAGGGATTATGATTTAATTGATACATAATAAACTCCTGGAACAGGAAATTCTGCCAAAGTAGATTGGTAATTTCTCTTCCAATTATAGATGTAGAAAGTTCCCTAAAACACTGTAAGATTAAGTCATTTGCTGTGAATCATACAGATAATATGTGTTATCAGTGGGATTTAAACCAGTCAGGGTTTATTAGCTTTGAGGTCAAGTCTCTGTCCATTAACCAGCACTTTCTCCCTCCCTGATTACCCTGAGAATTCTATTTATTCATATGCTAGTTCAAGTCAGTTGTTGCAGTTAATGAATATTGTTTATAGATTGACTGGGAATTCAATTACCTAAATCTTAGAGAATGGGAAGAATGTGGGGCTTTGTTTTTTTTCCCCCAGACACTCCCAACATACCCCCCCACACCCCTTTGGATCTCTACCTGTATCTCTAGAGAAAGTTTCTCACCAGGAGCTCCCAATACCAAGTTATAAATCCAATCGCTATTTCACTCCCAAATATTTATATAATGCTATTAGGTTTACAATGGATTTCCTTGCAGCATCTATGAGGTAGGTAATGCAAGTATTATCTTCATTTTACAGATGAGAAAAGTGAAGCTGAAAGAGATTAAATGACTTGTCAAAGACCCTTAAGTTCTTCTCTGGGTCTGTTTCCTCACCTGTAAAATGAGAGGATCAGAATAAATAATTTCCAAAATCCTTTCCAACTCAAAAATTCTTTGATTCTAAAATGTTGCTGGACAGAAATAGGCAAAAAGCTTTGTAACTGACCTAACAACCTGGAATTTATGAATGTAGGTAGCTGCGATGTCCAGCATTATAATAAAATAATGTTTGACTTTAACTGTGGACTGAGAGTGTTAAGATCAGATGAGTCACTGCCAAAGAAAGGCAGAGAGGAGTGAACATAGGAGCTTAGCCCCAATCATAAGAGCATAGTCTAGAGCAGGAGTGGGGATCTGAAGCCTCAAGGCCACCTGTGGCTCTCTAGGTCCTCAAGTAGGGCTCTTTGACTGAATCCAGACTTCATAGAACAAATCCTTTTATGAAGTTCTCTGGAGAGAACACCAGCACACATTTCCAAAGAAACCCTTTCCTTCATAACCCTTTATGATAGTACAAATGACAGGATTTGTATCAGCCATTCAGCTAGTGGTAGCTGAGTCACGAAGCCACTCCAAATCCAGTGTTCTTTATATTGTCCCGTGGCATTTCCCCAGAAAAAGCCCCTAAATCCTTTTGTTGGTGAAAGGAGTTAAGTGACAAATATTAGAAGCCTTCTATTTTTAGAGTGCTTAGCTGATGTTCATTGCCAAAAGTCATAGGAGCATAGTATAAGAGCTAGATTTCAGAGTGCCTCTACTTGTGGCAAGGTACACAGACACTCCGCTGCAGGAGACCAGTAATTCTCAAAGTGTGTGTTGGGGGATAGAGGCAAGGGGGAATGATCTCCTGGGAGGGACCATAAGCCCTTTCAAGGCTCTAGGTCAAAACTATTTTCATAATAATACCACAATCTTATTTGCTATTAAAATACTCTTTCTTCCCACTACATTATCAGTGTGAGGCCAGATTTTCTTCATATATTTCAATCCAAACAACATATTGCAACAGTTTGAATGCAGAAGCAGTTACTAGAATCCATCTGTCTTCTATTAAGCCAGACGTTAAAGAGGTTTGCAAAGATATGTAAAGTGATGTCTTTCTTCTCACTAATTTTTTTTTCTTTTGGATAAGATAGGGGTTTTTCATTTTGAAACGTTATTTATATTAAAATATAGTGGTTTCATTATTGCTATTCTACATGAATTAATAAATATTTTTAAAATTTATTGATTTCAGTTTCTAATATGGTAAATAGCTATATCTATTGATCTATCTATCCCACATAAAGAAGAGCTCTTGGGGGAAGTTATCAGTAATTTTAAAGAGGAAACAAAGAATCTTGAGAACTCCTGGGATAGATCCTGGAGGTCCCCTGAAAGAACACTGTATTTATTGGAAACCAAAGAACCTGTGTTTAAATCCCAACTTTTCTTCCTATTGTTTACCTTTGTGACCCTCCTCGGGATAGCAGTTTCTTCTTATGTAAAATGAGAAAGGTTGATTAGATGATCCCTAATGATCCTTCTGCCTTTAAATACTATGAGATCTTATTTATACTATACACACAAATAGTACCCTTTTGAATCTGGGAATATAGACCAGCATGTTCCTTGTATTTAAGTATTCTTTTCTCTTTAACATGAAAGCTAAATATTCCTTGTCCCTGTTCATTTTGAGAAAAGCAGTATATTGGGAGGAGGGGAGGGGCAGCAGCCATGTAATAGAATCCTAGTGTATCCTCTTTACCTCTTGCTTTGAGAACAGTAATCAAATCAACACTAACATTTCCTCTGGAAATGACAGCTCTATTTTCTCATCTACCATCTTTGTTACTTTGTTACTTCCCAACCCTGAACTCCCTTCCCTGGTTACCACTTTCCTCTGTTATCTCCTCCATTAGAATGTAAGCTTACTGAAGTGAGAGATTGTCTTGTATTTGTATTGTATACCTACCACATAGCACAGTGCTTGGCATTATTAATAAATAATTTTCTTTATTCCTTCATCACATGAGGATTAATCTTTTTTAAAGCAATTACTACAACAAGTGCTATTAAGAATACAAAAGAAATAAGATATGGGCTTAGCTCTTGAAGTTTAATTATGAAGATACTGCTGGGCCATCTTAAGTCATCCTGATGTATATCTGGCCACTGGACCCAGATGGCTCTGGAGGAGAAAGTGAGGCTGGTAACTTTGCACAACCTTGCCTCACTGAAATCCAGTGCACTTGCATATCATGGTATCACCTCCCAGATGTTATTGGACCCCTTTGGAACAAAGGACATACAACAAAATCCCTTTCTTATCTAAGACAGGAAAATTTGACAATTTACCCATTATTCTTCACTTACAGCAAATCAACAAAGCCTGATTACTGGTAGGCACTTGTTAAATAGAGCACTTGATTTGAGTCAGAAAATCCTGTCTAAAACAATTAGCTGTCTGACCCTGGGCAAATCATTTAACCATTACCTACTTCAGCTTCCTCATCTTTAAAATAGAAATGATAATACCTACCTCCCTGTGTTGTTGGGAGGATAATATGAGATAATATTTGCAAGTCTTATAGCACTGTGTAAAGGCTAGCTATTCTTGGGTAGCTAGATGGCTTAGTAGATAGAGTGCTAGGTCTCTAGTCAGGAAGACTTATTTTTCCTGAGTTCAGATCTGGTCTCAGACTCTTACTAGCTGTGTCACCTGGCCAAGTCACTTAAACCTATTTGCCTCAGTTTCCTTATCCTCCATGAGCTGGAGAAGAAAATGGCAAACCATTCTAGTATCTTTGACAAGAAAACCCTAAATGAAATCATGAAACGTTGGACGTGACTGGACAGCAATAAAGTTGGAGATTCAAAGAGAGGAACTATTGTCTCTGTCTCTGGAGAGATTATTTTTGCCAAGTTTTACCTTTTCTACTTTTACAACATCTCTTCTTTACATTTCCTTCTCTCTATTCCCACAGACCCAAGTTACACTCTAACCACTTGATGCCTGGACTGTTAAAGTAGCCTGCTGGTCTCCCTGTCTCAACTGCCTCCCCACTCTAAGCCATCCTTTATTCAGTTTTAAAAACTATTTTTCTATGGTGCAAGTCTGAACATGTCATCTCCTTGCTCTCAGTAATCTCCAGTGGCTCCCTATTACCAATAGGATCAAACAAAATTCTCAGTTTGGTATTTAAAGTCCTTCACAATCTGGCTCCTTTCTATCTTTCTCTTGTATCTTCTTAAATTTTACTTATCTCTACAGACTGTGATCCAGCAGTACTTACCTTCTCGAACATAATAGTAAATCTTTCAACTCATGCCTTTCCATTAACTGTCCTCTCCCGCCTGGAATTCTTTCCTTCATTACCTCTGACTCCTGGCTTCCCTGATTTCCTCTAAGACTAAACTCAATTCACACTTTCTACAGAAACCCTTTCTTGCTTCCTCACCTCACTCTGCTGCTGTTAGTACCTTCCTCCAAGGTTAGCTCTCATCTTTGTCGTTGTTGTTGAGTTGTTTTTCAGTCCTGTGTGACTCTTGGTGACCCCATTTGGGATTTTCTTGGCAAAGAAAGTGGTTTGTCATTTCCTTCTCCAGCTCATTTTACAGAGGAGGAAACCGAGGCAAACAGGTGACTTGCCCAGGGTCACACAGATTTGAACCCAGGAAGATGAGTCTTCTTGACTCCAGGCTTGGCACTATCCACTGACCAACCTGGCTGCCCTACATTTGATCTACTCCATGTATATACAGTTGTTTGCATCTTGTCTCCCCCATTACACTGTGATCTCTATGATTCTAGGGAATGTGTCTTTTCCTTTAAGTACCAAACACTTAGCACAGTACCTGGTATATATTAATCCCTTAATAGAGGCAGCCAAGTGGTGCAATGTGTTGGGTTCTGGACCTAGTGTCAGACTAGAGTTCCAATCTGGCCTCAGATACTTATTAGTTCTTTGACTCAGGGTAAGTCACTTAACCTCTGTTTGCCTCATTTTCCTCAACTGTAAAATAAAGTTAATAATAGCAACTGCCTCCCAGGGTTATTGTGAGGATCAAATCAGATGCTATTTGTAAAGCACTTAGCATTGTGCCAGGAATCTGGTAGGTGCTAAGTAAGTGCTTGCTTTTATTATTGGTAAAGGTTTTGTTGAAAATTGATGACTTTGCTTCAGTGATTATATTCACCAGTTTTTCCACGACCACATCTGCTGACTAGAACTCATTGATAATAACTAAGGACTCCCTTATTACATACATTCTTCACCTTGAATTAAAATTCTCTATTAGTCATATTTGTTTTTTCCCTCCCAACCCCAAGATCATTCTCCTTGCTATTGAAAACATAAGCCAAAAACAAATCAATGGTTTGGGCTTTTTTTGCCCCCATTACACACGCAAATTATCTATCTGAGGAAAGAGCCTTATCTTGAAATATCCCAAGGTAGACTTTGGGAAAACCTACCCTACTGCAACATAAATAACAACAGTTGACTAATATACTATTAGAAGAGATAACATGTATGTACATGCATGCACACACATAGACAAAGCAGATACAAGGTGATTTTGTGACAGAGGGGCTAGAAACTGAGGAGATAGCAAGGCTTCATGAAGAAGATGGCACTGAACTCTTTTGAAGGAAATGAGATTCTAAGACATGGAGATAAATAGGCAATGTGTTACAAACAGTGAGAATGGTCAATGCAAAAGGTATATAAATAGAAAATGGAGAATCTTGTATGAGGAACAAGTGAAAGAAAACTATATTGTCTTGACTGAACACATTAAAGTAGAATCATATGTAATAAGATTAGATGGAGGCCAGGTTATGAATGGCTTTAAATGCCAAGCAGAGGCATTTACATTTGCTCCTCAAGATCACAGGGAGGTACTGAATTTTAAGCAGGAGATTAATACAGTCAGATCTGAGCTTTAGGAAAATCATTTTGGCAGCTGTGTAGAGAATGGATTGGTCAGGGATGCCAATTTGGAGGTGATTTTCATAGTTTAAGTAAGAGATGATAGCTTGAATTAGGTGATAACAGTGAGTGGAGAATAGGATAGAAATAAGAGATGTAGAGTCAGAACTGAGAAGAGTTGTTAGTTTACCTATGTAGGCTGAGGGAGAGTGAGAAATCTGAGCACTTGGGAGAGTGCTGGGCACATAGCAGGTGCTTAATAAATTTTTATTGATTAATTGAATAAAAGTTGAAAATTTGGATTACTTAAAGGATGTTGGTGCCTTTAATAGTAACAGGAAAGTTCAGAGGAAAGAATTGGGAGGGAAGGAAAGATAATCAGTCCTGTTTTGGACATGCTGAGTTTGAAATTTCTACAGGTGGGATGTGTTGGAACCAACCAGCTGATGAGAGATGACTGTTAAATTTTTCATGTACACATTTATGCCTCAGAAACCCAAGGTGTAAGTGTGAATGTTGACTTGTTTTGTTGCTTTCTAGATTTAAGAAAATAGTGGATAAAATGTTAATAATATACTTGGAAGTTTGTTGTGGGAGCACTTCCCCTCCCCCAAAAAGCTAGTTATTTATTAAACATTTACCAGTACAGCTCAGGTTACAAGGTTTGCAACTTTCAGTGGACAGTTAGTGAAACCATGACAGAGGGAAGAGTATGGATTTGATAAAGAAGGCAATTTAAAAGTCTTTTAAAACAATAGTAGAAAAAATGTAAAGATAGAATTCCTTTGCTGGGATTTCTTCAATAAACTGAGGATGTATTGCAGGACTGGAAAAGAACAAATATTCCAAATTTTAAAAAAGAGAAAGACTACGTTTGATAAACTCCTAGACAAGTGCTTGACTTAAAATTTGGCAAAAATTCTCCAACGTATAAAGGATAATTAATGACCTTTTAGAAAGATAAGCCTTGATCACAAATAGCAAGCTTGACTTCATAAAACATAGGTCATGTCAGACTAATGTTATTTGCTTTTTGCCATGGTTATTAGATTAGTAGAGTCAGGGAATATGCTTAAATATCAGTGAAACATTTTACAATCCCTAAGTCTTTTTTGTACATAAAAAATTCTCATTGTTCTGCCTTTGTATTCCTGCTCATACTGTTGATATATGTGCCTAGACACAGGATTCTTCATGTCTCTGTATAACGTTATTTTTATGTGTAAATTAATAAATTAGGAAAAATGTGGGTTTCAATGACCAAATAATTTTACAATTCTTCATGTGATTTAAGTATATAATTATAAAATCATGTTAAAAACAACTGAATCTCTGTTGCTTTAACTATATTGTGTGTTCCCATATGCTTTTCAGAATCCTCCTTAGTGCAAGTGATAGTGTAGGATTATGTGTCATGGTTGCAAGTTTTTTTTTTATTCCATTCAGGATTTCAGTAAGCATGGCACAATGAATGATACTTAATACTGTTCTCCAGAAGAGTTTCATCTTTCCGTGATAGAGTCCCACAGTCTGCATTTGTATGGAAAACAATATAGCTGTATTTATGGTACAAAGATAGCAAATATTTTATCTTTCATTATAATGGGAAATTAGCCATTATGGCTGCAACATATTCTGCTTAAGGACAATAATTTGTTCTCTTTTGCCTTCTCAGAACCTTGTGGTTGGAGGAGTATAGTGGGAAGGGAGGGTTGGTAGGAATGAAGACATCTAGCCAATAGAATCTGTGAGTGGCAGTCACCTCAGTCGGATATGGAGCACAGGACTCTGAATCAGGAGACTTAAGATGCCATCTCTCAACTCAACTTCTTAGTTGTGGTATGATACTGGCAATAAGAAATATTCTCTAATTTTCCTATTCTTCCTTTTTCTACCAATAAAATACAATGAGCAAGTAAAGTTTAATGTTGTCAGGCTTGATTGGAAATCTTAACTGCTGCTGCTCCTGCTATCATACTACTACTACTACTACATTCCTACTACTACTACCACTGCCACTACTACCACCACCACCACCACCACCACCACCACTGCTACTACTACTACTACTACTACTACTACTACTACTACATTCCTACTACTACTACCACTACCACTACTACTACAGTAGTATTTATGGAGCATTTTAGGGTTTGCAAAATATTTTACATATGTAAACTCATTTGATCTTCATAACAACTCTGTGGGGTCAGTGCTGTTATTATATTAAAAAATTAAGGCTGAAAGAAGTTCAGTGCCTTCCTAGGGTCACATAGCTAGACAGTAACAGAGACAAGATTCTGATCTTGAAGAAAAATAGGACTTATACTGGTTTGAGGCATTTCAAGCACTAGAATTGGAATTGAGAATATCTGGGTTGGAATCCCAGGAATCCCAGAAATAACTGGTTTCCAATCAGACATTTACTAGTTGTGTTATATTGGGCAGGTAGCTTCTCCGAGCCTCCATTTATTTGCTCATCTATACTCTGTAGTTAATAATAACACCTAGCTAGGTGGTGAGATGGATAGATATTGAACCTGGGGTCAGAAAAACCTGAGTTCAAATCTGTCCCCTGACATTTACAATGTGTGACCCTGGGCAAGTCACTTAATTCTTGTCTGACTCAGTTTCTTCAACTATAAAATGGGGGTAATTTTAGAACTTAACCTTCTAGAATAGTTGGGAGAATAATGTGAGAAAACACTTGTAAAGGATTTTGCACACCAGAAAGCCCTGTGTAAATGCTCATTGTTACCACTATTACTTCACAAATGAGGAAACAGATTCCTGGAGATAAAATGACTTGCCCTGAGTTTATACAGTTAATAAATGGTAGAGCTGAGATTGAAATCCAGGTCCTCTGATGACAAGTCCAGTGTGCCTTTCCACGATACCAGAATCAAGTAAAATATCAAAGAAAGTAAAAGAGTTCATTGGCTAGTTTAAATAGGGCAAAATATGTATTTTTTCCATCTGGAATAAATAATAATATCCCAGACTTCCTGAAGCAAGTGCTTTCTTGAGTGACCCAGACTAAAACCAGTCCAATCCTCAGTGTCATGATATGTGACTGACCTTCTCCATATTCCTCATTGGCAGTCCATCCAGAGTGCTGGGGACCTTCCTTTCAATTCTTTTCCTTTATCTTAAAAAAGAAAAACCTTCCTTCCCCAAAAAATACCTTATTTGTCATGGTGAAAAAATACTTTTCATTATAAAATTTAATAAAATACTTCAAAGACATAAACCATATCCTGAGGAGATTTTTTTTTTTTTTGTTGGTGGTAAAACATCAAATGATTCAAAATAAAGAGGAAACACTGAACATCTTTGCCTTTTTCAGGAGGAAGACATTGTCCTGGGTAGTAACTGCTTGTTGAATAAATGGAGATAGGAAGTGATAAGGTAGTTGATAAAGATATTGTCCTGAAATTTTGACTATGTAAAACTCTGTGAAGATCTAACGCTGAATTCAGGCCTGTTTTTAAAAACTCATGCATTTATTCACAAACTGTCCAACAAACCTGTTTGGCATGTTAAGGTGATATGTTCAAGGAATAGAATCAGTGCCAAGATAACTAGAATTTTTTTTTTCTAAAAAGGAGGAAATGACACAAGAATAAAGCTCTTCAACCTGCCTTTCCTATAAGTTCCACATAGAAAGACATAAGAAGCTCAAAGGCACACACACACACACACACACACACACACACACACACACACACACAGATTGTTAGAGCTAAAACCTGGTTTTCTCAATCACAAATCACAGTTGAAGTATTGGGAAAAGAGCCAGAACATCAACTTTCCAACTGCTTTCAATGTTTTCTCATGTATGGTTAATGAGCATTAAGGGGAAAATATACAATTAAGATTATATCTACATATATAATCATCCATGCTGTGTGTGTGTGTGTGTGTGTGTGTGTGTGTGTGTGCGCGCGCCCAGATCTGGGCTTTTTTTTTCCTTCCTCTTCTCTGTCAAACCATAATAGTTAAACCATAGCCCAGAGCTTTTCTCTTCATGTTACATACACTCAAAACCAGGAATATCATGTCAGGGAGAGAGTGGGACATCCTAGAAGAATGGGGAAACTGAGGAAAAAGCAATTCTGCTCCAAATAGTGTGGTGTTTAGAAACTTAACTGAGGTACAGTATGGAATCTCATATTATTATTTACTTTCCTAGCACAGCACTAAGCACTCCATGTAACCTGACCCTCTCCTGTTCTTTCACCCTACCCCCACTCTTTCCATTTCTCATGAGTCATGGCAATTTGCTGAATGAATTGTAGTGCTCATCAATGAGTCTCTTTGCTTCCTCACCAACTTTACTACATCAATTAGTCATGCAAATATAAAGCACCATTTTTAAAATGTCAGATATGAATGACTTACCAAAAAGAAATTTGTCACTTACCATCTTGTCAACAGTCTCCTTCTCTTCCTTATTTATATTTGGAAAAAAAAAACCCTGTAGTTTTCAGATATGTTAATATGAATAGAAGCAAAGCAAATGTATTTCATCTGTAACATTTTCTGATCCCAAGAAAAAGAGGATTTACACATTTTACTGTCTCTAGTAGCGGGGTTGCTAACAGCAGGGAGCAGGGAAGAAGCTAAGGGAGGCAAAGTTTCTCCACAGGAAGTAGTTAGCACCTTCACCTTAAATTGAATTCAAGGAAGTTATCTCCGTAGGAAACATTCACCCCACTGTCAGATTTTTTAAAAATATTGTCACATTTCTGACTTGAGGTTTGGTAAGCATTAGGTCAAGGGAAAATTGAATTTTATATCCCCTTGAATGTATAAGTAATAACTCAGACTATTCCAAGTAACATAAGCATCCACCTACTTTACAAGTTTGGGTTTTCAAACAAAGACAGAAGCCACAACAATAGTAAAAATGTAAAAGAAGCTTTTTTAAAAAAAAAATTTTCAGAGAAAACTGGGGAGGTAAGGAAATAGCTCACAGTCCCTGAAAGTAGACAGAGGAATGAAAGAGGAACTTGACTTCAATTTGTAAAAGTCAGTGTTGTGCCATTCTGGAAAGTAATTTGGAACTATACCCAGAAAGTCACTAAACTCTGCATATTCTTTACTAGTATTTAGGTATATATGCCAAAGAGATCAAAGATAGAGGGCAAGGATCCCTATATTCAAAAATATTTATAGCAGCAGTTTTAAAATATATATAATTAATTTTTAGTTCCCAGTATTCTCTTCCATAAGATTTTGAGTTTTGAATTTTCTCCCCTTCCCTTTGCTCTACCTTACTCAAGACAGCATTGTAGCAGCAATTTTTGTCATAGCGAAGAACTGGAAACAAAAGTAGATACCCATCAATTGGGGAATGACTAAACATATTGGGGCATGTGATTGTAATGGAATATTGTCGCTATGTTAAAAATGGCAAAAGGGATAGTTTAAGGGAAACATGGAAAGACCTGTAGGAACTGATGCAGAGTGAAGTGAGTAAGACCAGGAGAATAGTTTTTCACAATAACAACAATGTAAAGAAAAATAACTTTGAAAGACTTAAGGACTTTGATTAGTGCAATGGCCAGTCCTGACTCCTGAACAGCAATGGTGAAGCCTGCTTCCCACTTTTGGCAAAAGGTGATTGATTGTTGGTACAGAAGGAGATATGAATTTTCAGATAAAGTCAATGTGTAAATTTGTTTTGCTTAACTAATACTTGTACAAGGGAGGTTTCTTGTTTTTTAAATAGCATTTTATTTTTTTTCCCAGTTACATGTAAAAACAATTTTTAACATTCATTTAAAAATTTCTTTTGAGTTCCAAATTTTCTCTCTTCCCAAGGGAAGTTTCTTACGGAGAGGGGAAGGACTGACTGTGCAGAATAGGGCAATAGTTATAGAGAAGTAACAAAGAAAAGGAGGAAAAGTATCAGTGAAACATTTAAAAATACATAAAGGAGCAGAAGGAAGTTCAGAAAGAGACATAAGCAAGGACAGAGTGGATACTACCGGGTCAAATTCCACATATATGTAAAAAAAAATCTATATTTAATAAAGATTCATAGTTTTATAGATAATTCTTTCCCTTCTTTGTATGTTGGAATGTCTGTGTTTATAGATGTTTACAAAGTTCAGAATAAAAAAAAAATTGGGAGGGAAACAAACAAAAGAACCAAGTCATTGATGTTGCTATTTGAACATCCTGTAATACTTTCCCTCTGCATCTCAACCTTCTCTGCCCTTGTCCCCCACAGAGAAGTTGTGTAACTGTTTATTCTATCTGCCTTTCCACTAATGTTTCAGTACTAGGCATGGTTTGACTTTCCTTGTGCCTAAATGTCTTCTACTACAGAGGAATGGAGTTTACAGGCTCTCTGTGACTCATCCAGAAACTAGTTGGTTTATGGTTGTTGTGTTTTCAAGGTTTTCTGACTGCTCCACCTAGCAGCTTGTGTCTCAACTGCTGCTTGTATACTTTGAGCAGAAGGGCATCCCTGGTGTGTGATGACAAATGTGAAACTGTCTGACATCCTTGACATTCTTTAGATCACCACCTAGGACATCAAGTCTAGCCTTTCCTACTATCACCGGAGGCAACATGTTGCTGTTGTCAGTCATTTTCAGTTGTGTCCAATTCTTTGTGACCCCATTTTGGGGTTTTCTTGGCAGAGATACTGGAGTGGTTTGCCATTGCCTTTGCCAGCTGATTTTACAGATGAGAAAACTAAAGCAAACAGGATACAGTGACTTTCCCAGGGTCACATAGCTAGTCAATATCTAAGGCTGAATTTGAATTCAGTAAGATGTATCTGACTCCAAACCTGATGTTCTAGCCACTGTACCATCTAGTTGCCCTGAAGGCAACATGGTGAAATTCCAAGAGTGCTGAATTTAGGGAGTTAAATGACCTGAGTTTACCAAGTAGGACCTTGGGCTAAATCACTTCACCTCCCCAGGTCTCAATTTTCTTTTCCATAAAATGAAGGGGTTGGATTAGGTGGCCTCTGTGGTCCTTTCCAGATCTGGGTCTGTGGTCCTGGGCCAGTCATAAGTTGAAAAGTAAAAGCTGCAACAGTAACACAACAGTATAGCTTCAAGTTAATTGGGTTTAGCGCAACTGAGGTGACTTTCCCAAAGGGGTAAGGATTCACAGGGCTAGAAGCTGTGTGTAGGTTCAGTCAGTGTAGAGACATCAAAGAAATGTAGATCCCACTTTAGGAGAGGGATTCCTAAGGATCTCACGTTCCCGAATGCTTCTGTCCAGTCTCCAGACATTTTTCCCCAAAGATCCCCTGGCCACTGAATTTGTTGGTAGCTCTCATTTATTCCTGCCCCCATTTAGGTCAGACTGAGCTTCAGGCATTTTCCTCCCTATCTGACAGAAACTTTCCACCCTGGTCCAGATTTCCCTGGCATTTTCTCACCTTGCTCAGCTAACTCTCACCTTGCCCCAGGATTTCTTTCTTTTGGGTTCCAAGGCTGGTTTCCTCTCTGCCTTCACCTGTGGTCCAGCTTGGGTCTTGATGAGCTTTAAGATAATAAGGATAAGGTTAGAAGCATTTTTTCTCTGCCTCCCAGGCTAGGGTTATTTACTTGCAAATAACCCATTTGTCTGATGCTTGGGGAGGTAGCAGTGGAGATAGCAGAGCTGTCTCACTGAACACATGTATGCAGGCTTTTGTCCTTGATCCTATTCTGGATCTTTCTGCAGTTGCCTTTTGTAGTTAATGTTGGAAGTTATTTGTATTTGAGCAGACCTCATGGTGTAGTAGAAAGAGCACTGGGAACAGAGGCAAGAGAGACCTGGGTTCTATCTTGCCTTTGAAACTTTATGGTTGTGAAGCCACTGGCAAGTTCTCTGAGATTCCATTTCCTCATCTGCAAAAAGTGGGTTTTTTAATATCCTTGTGAGAACCCTTATTAGATAATCTATTTAAACCACTTCATAAACCTTAACCTCCAGGTGGCCCAATGGATAGAGTACTGGGCATAGAATCGGGAAGTTATGGCTAACGGTCGTTTCAGCGTGACCACATTTGGAGTTTTCTTGGCAAAGATACTGGAGTGGTTTTCCATTTCCTTCTCCAGCTCATTTTTACAGATGAGGAAACTGAGGAGAACAGGATACAGTGACTTGCCCAGGATCACACAACTAACACATGTCAGAGGCTAGATTTGAACTCACAAAGATAAGTCTTCCTGATTCAGGGCTCCACACTGTATCCACTGTGCCATCTAACTGCCCTTTGGGGATACATTTGGATATGACTGAATAGACATTTCTGGTAGTATTCCTTAGTGGGCAGGAGACAAAGGGATGAGAAACTTCCTAAAATGATTGAGGGATCATCCCTTCTTGAGTTGTTGAAAACTCTTTTGAGGGCACAACGGTAAAGAGACATTAATGCAGACTGAGAAATGTTTGACCCTTCTTTATATCTTTTTCCTCTGTGATATTTTACCTCTTTACCAGTATGCTTGGTCCTTTTGGCCAATTTTCTTATCTCATTTGTTGGATAGGATGAGGTGCACAATTTCATTAGCACCAAGGAGTTTTCTGATTACCCAGTGATGCTAAAGTCCTCTATAGAGTCCTCTGACTTTCTCCATGTTGTGCATGTGTAAATGATGTCTCTTGAGGACTGGAGCACCATAATAGCACTAATCTTTAACACAGTAGACTATAAATAAGGTTTGACCTTACTGAATAGCCTGGCATAAATGGGGGGTGAGTAAGGGGAGCCCTAGACTTGAATGAGTTCCTGGAAACTACTTGCTTTTTTATTAATGGCATCATTCCATGCTGTCCTTGTGTGTTGCCCAAACTAGGTTTCTGTGCCAAACATTGTAAAGGGACCTCAGTGAAATAATATGTAAATGTCAGTTCTACTAAAAGAAGACATTTTAAATGAGAAGAATCTAAACCATCTCATGCCTATTCTCACATTCTAAAACTGTAAATCTAAAGGGGAAGAAGAGATGCAATATGCCCCCCAACTAGCCAAACCACAATTTTATTGTTGGAAGGGACCTTAGAAGTTCTCAAGAGTCTACACTCTAGAGTCTAAAATGTAAACCAAACTCCTATTTTATGAGTAAGGAAATTATGGAAATTATGACCCAGAGAGGGTATATAATCTGCCCATATCATACATTGAGTAAGTAGCAAATCCATATGTGCGCGTGGGCATGTCTTCTTGACTTCTCTGGGCCTCATCTGTAAAATGATGGGGTTAGGCTAGATGAACTCTCATGTATCTTCCAGTTCTAAACCTAACGTCTTATGGACACATGTCTCCTGTTATGTTCTTTTGACGATAAAATACTATTTCCTTTAGAGTCCCTAGAAATCATTAGAATACTAGGGTTAGAAGGGATCATCTCATCCCATGCTTACCTGAGAATTTCCCCTATAAAAACCCTCTAGCTCCAGGGAATGAGGGAATGTGACCCTAATTCAGCTCCTAAACTTAACATATGAGGGACTCTATCATTAGGAGGATAGTAATTATAGTTTATATGTCTATAACTCTATAGTTTACAAAGGACTTTCCTTACAATCACCCTCAGAGGTAGGTAATGTCAAGTCCCCAGGCACTTTGCTAAGTACTGAGGATACAATGAAAGACCAAACCATTGTCTCTGCTTTCATGGAGCTTGCAGTCTAATGAGAGAGACAAAGCACATACAACAGATAGAGAGGATGTTGTTAGTTAATTGTGTCCAACTCTTCCTGAGCCCATTTGGGATTTTCTTTGTAAAGATACTTGGGAGTGTTTTGCCATTTTCTTCTCCAGCTCATTTTATAGATGAGGAACTGAGGCAAACAGGGTTAAATGACATGCCCACGGTCACACAGTTAGTAAGTGTCTGAGGTCAGATTTGAACTCAGGTCTTCCTAACTCTAGTCCCAGTGCTGTATCCACTGTGCCATCTAGCTTCCCTGATATACAGGATAAACTGGATATAATCTCAGAAGGAAGGCACTTAGATTAAGGAATCGTTGGGGAAGTTTTCTTATAGATATTGGTATTTTAGCTGAATCTTGAAGGAAGTCAGGAGATAAGAAGAGGAAGAAAATTCTAGGCATGACACAAGCCAGAGAACATTCATAGAATTGGGTAGATGGTGTGCTATGTATGAGGAAAGGCAAGGAGGGCAGTGTCATGATCACAGATTACATGGAGCAGACTAAGAAGAGTGAAACAGTAGGAAGCCCCCTGGGTATGGAGGACTTTAAATACCAAACATATTGAAGAAATATATTTGACCCTGGAGGTAATAGAAAGCCACTGGAGTGGATGGAATTGGACAGTGACATGATCTGAGCATCTGAGATGATGTAGGCCTTTAGCGAGGGTAGTGGCACTATCAGAAGACAGAAGATAACATATATGTGAGATGCTATAAAGGTAGAATCAATGGGATTTGGTAACAGATTGGGCATGGGGGCAGGGTGAGCTAGAATGAGGAGTCAAAGATGACACCTAAGTTGTAACTCTGGGTGATTGAGGGGATGTTGGTCATTTTGGCAGTGAGAAAAGTTTTGAAGAGGGGAAGTTTTGGGGAAAATACAGTAGGTTAAATTTTGGACATGTTGAATTTAAGATGTCTTCTCAACATCTAGGGCAACTAGGTGGTGCAGTGGATAGATTGACAGGCCTGGTCTCAAGAAGACTCATCTTCCTAAATTCAAATTCAACCTCAGACACTTACTAGGGCAAGTCACTTAACCCTGTTTGCCTCAGTTTCCTCATTTATAAAAGAAGGAAATGGCAAACCACTCCAGCATCTTCACCAAGAAAACCCCAATGGAGTCACGAAGAATGGGACATGACTGAAACAACTGAACAACAACAGGTCTTCTGGTTTGAGCAGCCCATTGGGGTGTGAGACTGGAGATCAGAAGTGAACTTAGAGCTGTGTAAATAGATTTAAGAATGATATTATCTCCATGTTTACAGATGAAACTGAAACTCAGAGATGCTCAGTGACTTGCCCAGAATCTTGTGGCAAATAAGTATTTGGTCCAGGGTTCAAATCCAAGAATTCTGACCCTAAGTCTAGTACACCATGATTTTTGTTCCTTTGATAGTAGAAATTTATCTCTCCTCTCAGCATCTCATTTTGTGTAATCTGTTTGAATCATATATTAAATAATCTCCTTCTTTGTCACATGAACATTAAACCTCTGACATTCATGGATTTAAAGTTCTAAAATCAATGTTAATTTTTAAAAAAAATCTATAATAGTTATTTTCAAAAAATTCTCCATGCCTCTAAGAAGCCTTTCTATAGTCTAAAATTCATAGCACAGTAAAATCCAGCTTTCAGACAGTCTACTTCTCTATATTCCCATCTAAAATTCATTCTTGTGGTTTTGTGTGTAAATTTTTCTGGCTGGTTTCCCATAACTTACAGAACTGACTACACAATCACTGATTGAATTATGGACCTCATTATTTAGAGGAGGTCAAAGGATTAGTTTTGAATAATGGAACATAGGATGTTATTCAGATATTCCAGTAAAACTACTACTTGGCTTTTTTTGTTTGTTTGTTTCCTTCTTCATCATTCATGATGCAAAGCAAGGTAAACTGCCTAGCAAATAACTAGTGTTTCTCAAGGTGATTTGCCCTAATTAGGAACTTAAAATTTTTGAGTTTGTTTTATTTAATCCAGCAATTGAGAAAATGATATTCTGAAAAAAATGTGGAAATTTGTAGAATTACTTGGGCACACAAATGAAGACTACCTGTTACCTTTTAAAACTATCTTGCCATAGACTGAGATGATGACAGGAGATCTCATCCCCATATCAACCTGCCTAAATTGGGTTGTCTTGTCACTGAGGTTCCCCTAAACATCCGCTATTCAAACTCCATTGCAGGAGGAGAATGAAGATAGGCTCTGTTCTTGCCCTCCCCTTAGGAAATGCAATATCTTCCAAAGTGATTGACCCCACTCACCTGTCTTTCTGAAATTACTGTTCTAAGGTTCTCTTTCTGCTTTCAACATCTAGGGTTGAGCACGGAGGTTTTGTTTCTAAAGACCATGGCCCAAAGTATACCATCTTTCCCCAAGTTGTGTTCTTTAGTGATTACACTCCCTTCCCTATACTGTCCATCCAATCAGTCAGCACTTTTAAGCACTTAACATGGGACAGAAACCATATGAGGTGCCAAGTGTGCAGAGAAAAAAACTGGCACAGTTGCTGCCCTCCTGGAGCTTACATTTCAATGGGAGTGACATTGTATACTTGGGGGCATAGTGGATAGAGTACCATACTTGGAGTTGGGAAGACCTGAGTAAAAATCCCACCTGAATCACTTAGTAGCTGTGTGAACTGGACAAATCCTTTGCCTCTGTTGGCACTCCTCTATAAAATGGAGAAAATGATAGCACCTCCTTCACCAGTTTGTTGCGAGAATCAAACTGGATAACATTGTAAAGGTTATGCGAACTTTAAAATACCATAAGAATGTAGTTATTATCATTAAAGAACTATATTCAGAAAAAATACAAAATAAATATGGAGGCGGGGGTCACTAGCAGTTGTGGAGATCAGCTTCAGAAGGCAGGGCTTGAGCTGAGTCTGAAGGAAAAGGGAAGATTTCATGAAGCAGAAGTGAGGAAGGAGAGCATTCCTGGCGTGGCAGTCTTGTCCGTGTGAGATCAGCCAGTTCAAGTGTATGGTAAATCTCTTACAGTGAGAGAAAAATTTACGTTAAGGCTACCACTTTTCTCTTAGTTGCCAACTTACCTTTGACTCCTCTATTTCTATTGATGGCCATATTTAATAAGTTACCAAGTTCTGGGGATTCTTCATTGTAATAAAACCTTTTGCATTTTTCACTATTCTCATCACACCCCCCCTAATTTGAGTCCTTACTCGTGGTTGGAGTGTTGCAGTTGCTTCCTAAATAGAATAACTACCTCTACTCTTTCCTCTTCCAATCTGTACTACAAAGTGTTGACTGATTACTACTGATGATGATGATGATAGCTAGTGTATATACAGTACTTCATGACTTACAAAATACTTTACAAATATTATCTCATTTTATCCTCACAACTATACAGGGAGGTAGGATTATTTCCATTTTGGAGGTAATATAGAAGATTATATATATTATATCTATAAGCATTGATATAGCTATAAAATATAGTATGGAGTCAAACAGAGGTTAAGTGACTTTCTCAGGGTCATATAACTAGTAAGTGTCTGAGACTGGATTTGAATTCAGGTGTTCCTGACTCTAGATCCAGTACTTTATCCACTATACCACCTAAAATATTTTTCTTATCCTAATGCCAGTTATTCATTCAGCCAACATTTAATTCAATGCAAAAAGCATGTTACTAGGTATTGGGGAGATACAAAATTTAGATAAGAAGCTGTTCCTACCCCTACAGCCTCATAGAGGGATAAGACCTAAGGACAGGATGTCTTCATGCCATGTGGCAGTACATTTTTAGGAGACTAGAGTAATGCAGAAATATCAAGCAAAACAATTCATTCTGTTTTGCTGCAAGGTTTCTAGTGGAGGAACAAATGGCTAAATTCTGGCTCTTTTTTTTTTTTTAATATAGGTGGTGCCTTCTACTAAAGAGCTAGATAGACACAATCCATGTGAACATGAGGCATCAGGAGGTAAAGGACCGGCGCATTGGGCAGCGGCTGAAAGTTGGGATGCGGATGTGAGTTATGATGCCCCCTCTCCACGTGCCTGTAGCCTTGAGAACATGACAGCAGTGCAAAATGGCTTTGAGAATAGCCCTGCTACAGCCTGTGTAGTTATGGAACCAGCGGAGACCAGAACGATCATTAATTCTTCCTGTCAGAATGGCGTGTGTAAGAGCAGTAAAAACATTGATTCAGAAACCCAGGAAGACAAACTCAGCCCTTCCAAATTCATGCGTCTTTTCTCTTCCACTAGGAAAAGGAGTAGCCAGAATGCAGAGAGGCCCCGCTCCATGATTTTGATGGGCAATTCCTCCACCTGGAATGCTCTGTCTTCTTTTAGGAAAATGGGATCATTTAAAAAACTGAAGTCCTCGGTTCTTCAAGGAATTCAAGGTCGGGAGGACCCAAATGTCTTAAATGAAGATGCTTCTAAAAATGACTTGGGAAAACCCATTCCCAATGGTTCTGTGACAGGAGTCCAAACTAACAGGTATTCTTATGCAGGGCAACTGAATGATTTCCATAAGGCAGTGGATGGGGGGGTATCGGATTGCTCTGACCCAGAAGAAAATGATGATACCTTCCTGAGAAATACTCACAGGTCAAGGAGCATCAGGAGAGCCTATGGCATCGGCCGAATTAACTTACTGGACTCTGATAAGCATCCTGGCCCTCAGCTCTGTGCCAGGCCTCTGTCACCCATCATACAGGAACCCCAAATCTGTGAAATTCTCGTGAAAAACTCTGAAAATAACCGTATTATCTACAGGAGAAGTAAGAGTACTGATAACTTGAACTTCCTGAGGAAAAGTTCTTTCAAGAGGAAGTCCACCTCAAACCTCACAGACCTCAAAGTAACAAATGAGAAACATGAAATTCAAAGGACGTTAAGTTCTCCCTCTGACTCTGATAAAACCAGTGGGTTGGAGAGGAGGTCAAAACGCTGGAAGAGTCCAATAAGAGCCAAGGATTTGGATCGAGTTTTGAAACTTGTAAGTAACGTTGCTGATGTTGCTTGGAAGAGAGAGACTCCTAAGAGTGGGGCACCATCTCCTAGTGAGCCAAACCAAAGAATACAGCTCAATAGCCAACTACATGATGATTACTCCCGCCGTGTTTCTACCAATACGGAACAGGACCGAAAGAGGTGTACATCCCCAGTGTGCAATGTAGAGTCTTCCTTTACAGTGATTCCTAGCCTCAGTCCAACCATTTCTCAGGGCACTGATACAGTTGTTGAAACAAAAGTGTCTCCTCTCAAAGCCAAAACCCCCCAGACTTCAGGAGGTGTCCGTCAGTCTGCTGACAGTTCCTCATCAAGCCCCACTGCCCTGAAAGCATTTATCAAAGACTCTGATAAACCAAAAAATACCAGCCAGTTTACGGGTGAATTGGAGCACCCTAGCACACCTCCTTGGCCTACTGCCCCCAAACCTCAGAGCCCTGTTTCAGAAAATGCCAAGTACAATATTCATTTCCGTTGTCCAAACACTCAAAGCACATTGTCTCTGAGCTCCATGGAAAGTGAAGAAAAAGCAGAGGTGCCTGCCCTGAAAGGGAGAAGTCCAGTGTCCTTCCAGGAGTCAGTGAAAACAGTGTATTACGATGATGGTAACGAAGACAGTGGTATCAGCAGCCACTCACAGCTGAGCCTCAACTTAGCCACTGGTCCAGAGGAGAGGAAGGAAGAGGTAAGAAAAAAGCAGGGTTGGTTTTGGAAAATGTCACCTGACTATTTCATTGTTGTCAGTGGTTTTACATACTGCCAGGTAGCAACAGAGTAGCTTCTATTTTACATGAAAGAGGATTTTCTAAAGTCAGTGACTTTGTGCTGATTTTGCATCTCCAGGGAGGTTTATTGTGGTAACAGATATTAGTGGAAATGGCATTTGCTAATTTATTTTCAAATATCAAGCTGTTTAGTAGCATATTAGAAAAGTAATCCTTTGTCTCTTGTAAAATTGCTCACTGGGGAATGAAATAACTTATAGTAGCATGTACCACACTCTTGAAAAGGTCTTCCATACCATATTACCAGATACTCTTTTAAAAAATTTATTGGTCTTTTGGTTTTTTTATATTACTTTTATTTCTCATATGGTCTTTCCTCTCTGATTCTAAAAGCCATCCCTCATGCCAAAATAGAAAAAAAGAAAGTGGAAAAAAAGTCAGTTCAGCAACATTAATCAATACATCAGTGAAGTCTGCTTGTGTAGGTTGTATCCTACCTTCTAAGTCTCTCACTTCTGCAAAGAAAGGAGAAATTTACATTCTCTTGGTTCTTCTTAAGGGGTATGCTTTATAATTATACAATATTCCAATTTTGTTTTTTGTTCTTGTTTTTTCCATTTACACTGGTGTAGTCTTTGTGGTGTTTTCTTTTCCTGGTTCCTCCTTCATTTGTGTCAAAACATTTAAGATATCCCATGCCTTCCTGTATTCTTCAGATGCATCATTTGCCATGGCATAGGAGTATTTGGCTCCATTCATGTACCCCAACACACTTAGCCATTCTCCAATCAATAGTCATCTATTTTGTTTTTACTAGTATGGAGTATTTCTATGAATATTTTGGAATATATTGGATTTTTCTTTCTGTCGTTGACCTTCTTGTGGAATGTGCGCCACCATATCATCCTTTCAGTCAAAGGATACAGAATATCAGTCACTTTCTGAATGTAATTCTATCTTGCTTTCCAGAATGCTTGGATCAATTCATAGATCCACCAATAGCATTTCAGTCAACTCAACAAACATTCATTAAGCATCTACTGTGTGCCAGGTACTATGTTGAATTGGTGAATTAGTGTGCCTTTCTTTCCACGTCTTCTCTAAAAGTGACCATTCCCATCCACGGTCACCTTTGCTAATTTTCTGGGTTTGAGGAGAAACCTCAGAATTATTTTAATTTGCATTTCTCTTGTTATTTGTTATTTATAACAGTCTTTTATGTGATTGTTAATAGTTTACAATTCTTCTGAGAACTGTTCACAATTGTTGACACTAGGAAATGATTCTTGGTATCACATATTTGCTTTACTTCCCTATATATCTTTTCTATCAGATCCTTATTAGAGATATTTGATGCAGATATTTTTCCCAGTTGACCATGTCATGTATTCACACATTTCATTTCCTCATCTTTTTTATCCTCCCATCTCTTTAGACTTATCTGATGCTATGATTTTGAGCTGAAAAGTGTTTTAATTCTTTTTCTCCAGAGAAATTAATGACATATATTGCATACAATTAAAAACCTGTCAGTTACTGGCTGAGGTTTTGGAAGAAATTTTTATAGTCATTTTGCTTATTTTGTGGTTAATGTAGAGATCACTTGTATTGTTTCAAATATCTGTCAGTTCTGCAAAATAGATGTTCTTTCCAGATTCACTTTAGCCTAACAATTCAGCACATTTTACTCTGTCAAATTGTATAATTTTCACATTGAAATAAATATGCTTGGTAATACTTGTTTATGTAGCCAAGAAACACCAAAGTGTTACCATGCATGTATATGCATGTACACTGTATATTGCTTTTCATCTGTCACTCTAGGATACTAAGACAGGCAGGCAGGTTCATATCATGGAAAAGATGGCCTAGAAAAATGCTTTCTTTTCCACTGAATCCTGGAAATTGCTCTGTTTTGTCTCATCTCTAAGGACTGTACGTGTAAATAGGGAGACGGTTCTAATGAAAGGTAACTCTAGAAGACTTAAAGTTATCCCCAGGGAGTCTGTGACGGGCCAGAGAGGTTATGAGACCAGGCTGAGAAAGCCTGCTTCACACTGCAGTCCCAAGAGAACAGTAAGGTTAATCTATGCTTGCCACAAAAACGACTTGGCTTGTCACACGTCCTCTGTACTGAGGATAGCTCAAGACTTGCTCAGTCTCCTGTGAGTATCTTTTGAGGAATGGCCCAAGATTCACCTTCTTTATACCAATAAGCCTCCTCAGAGTGGAAAACCAGTTTTGAACTAATTGTCACAAAGCAACCAGTGAAAATTCTGATGATGCTAGCAGTCAGAGTTTACAGGTCAATGCCGCTGCCTCCTTAATTTCTCCACATGTGAAAACTTCAAGCTTGTCTATAGGAGTAATGACCATATTTTCTGAACCAGAAATCTGGACCATAGTCTAATAAAAGATAGTCCTTTTTCTTGAAATTGGGAACATCTTGAAAAATCAGAGACATATTGTCCCAGTCATGGATTCCTAGAGAAATATCCCATTAGTCCCATGTTGGGTTTACTCCTAACATGGGAATTTTGACCCTCCTAATCCAGTCACGCCATTTGACTATTTCTTCACGAAAGGCTACGAAGGTGAATGGAAAGGAGTCTAGGAGATCTGAATAGTGAATCTAGTTCTGCCTCTCATTCACTGTTCTAGTTCCCTTAAGTCCTTTGGGGCTCAGTTTCTTTGTCTGTGAAATGAGATTAAATTGTTCCTGTCCAGCTCTAAAATCCTACAGTTTTCTATCTGGCTGACAGCGTAGAGCTTTGTTACTTACCGTGCATGCAGACGTCACTTCTATGGGCCCCAGTTTCCTTCGCTGTAAAGTGGGGGGTTGAACTAACCGATATCTAAGGTCACTTTGAGATGTAAAGCGATGATCTGGTACAATGGAAGTCAGTAGATAAATTCATGTTAGTCTCCTGCCACCTAGTGGTAAATTATGTTATTAGAATAATAATATGAATTATTTTTCACAGCTGCCTTCATTATACTGCAAATGTAGGAACTGTGATTTTAAGTTTTAATCTTGACTTTCTTCCTTATAATTATTCATGGGGGCAAATCACATATTTTTTTGCATAAAAGAAAGCATAAGACAGTCCAAAATCACTAAATTTGGAACCAGTCTGAGTTCAGATACCAAACCTGGAAATTTATTTGTAGTATGTGACTTTGGGAAAGTCACATTATCTCTGTGGACCTCAGTTTTCTTATTTGTAAACTGTGAAGGTTGAGTAGATCATTTATAAGGTCTCTTTTAGCTTTAAATCTATGAACCTGCTCCTAATTCTAGGAATCTTATTCACTGATAGAGAAAAACTAAACTTATAGGTGTTTTATATGCATTTAGTAGTTAACAATTCCTAAAATGCTTGGCTAATCCAAAGTATTCTAGAAATGCTGGGAATGATTCATCTCTCTCTCTGTTCTTTGGCACAGGGCAAATGTTTAGTCTTTCAGCTAAAGATTTCAAGTTTGGCGACCTATATTCATCCAGATGAGTATAGTAGCACTAGAGCTGAGTTTCATTCCTGGCTCAAACACTAAAAAAAAGTGTGCAATCTTGTCAAGACAGATCCAACCTTAGTTTCCTTACTTGTAACATGAGAGGAAAGGGCTGTTTCATTCTTTGTATTTATATCCCTACTGTCTGGTACATTGTAGGCACTAAATTAATGCTTGTTGATTGATGTGATGACCTCTGAGATTAGTTTTGCTTTTAACATCCTTTGCCCCATTGGCCTTACTTACTATTGACTCAGAGACCAATGACTCTCAGCACTTGTTTCCCATTATGTATCATCAGTCATCTCAGGGAACACCACAAGATTCGGAAAATAATTTGGATGCATTTTAATATAAAAAGCAATTGAATCTTGCTATGAGGCAGCTTCTTATTGTACCCATTCAACAAATGCTTGTTGAATACCTCCTCTATGAATTCATTATTACCGTGGTGGCAGGGAGGAGACAAAAGTAATAACTGAACACCCGACCCTGAAGGAGCTTACAGCCTAGGATGTGGATGAAATATATGCACAGATATGTATAATTCAATGCAAAATGTGGTAAATGCCTGAAGAGAAGCATGAAGATAGAATTTCTGTTTTTCAGAGATCACTTTTTGTCAAAGGACAAGAAAAGCAAAACTTTCTTGCAGAAAATAACATTTTATCAGGGTCTTGAAAGAATAAGCAAACTTTTGAGAGATGGCTATAAGGGAGCATGTTCAAGGCAATGGGGTTGTGATGTGTGTTTAGATAAAAGTTTATAGTCCAGTTTGACTTGATTTCAGGATACTAGTGGAAGATAAGACTGATAAAGTGTGTGTGTGTATGTGTGTGTGTTCATCCTTTGTCACCGAAGAAGTCCATGCCATCTGAGAAATAATGACATAACTTGCACTTGACTTTGTTTTGAGTGAGGGAAAGCTGTACAGGTCACCAGCCTCACTTCTCCTCCAGAGCCACCTGAATCCAGTGACAAGATATTCATCAGGATGACTGGAGATGTCCCAGGATGAGGCAATTGGGGTTAAGTGACTTGTCCAAGGTCACACAGCTAGTGAGTGTCAAGTGTCTGAGATGAGATTTGAACTCAGGTCCCCCTGACTCCTGCACTGGTACTCTATCCACTGCACACCTAGCTGCCCTAAGACTGGTAAAGTAAATAGGGATCAAATTGTAGAGAGCCTTAAATGCCAAGCTGTACTTGAGGCTTTATTTGGTAGACAGTGGAAAGCCATTGAAGTTTTTTGAACAAAAGAATAACTCATAGTTGTGCTTTAGGAAGACCAATCAGGCAGCATTGTGTAGAGCAGGTTCAAGAAAGGAGAGATTAGAAGCCAGGAGCCCAGACTGAAGACTCCTGCCATATTCCAGGAAGAGATCATTCAATTCAAGAAACATTTCTTAAGTATCTTCTGTGTGCATAGGATGGTGGGAGGTTCTGGTAGAGTCAGATAAGTTTATATAAGACATGGCTACTGCCCTCCTGGAACTTAAAAGGGAATTAGAAGAATAAGAACCATGATTTATCAGTGTGGCTATAGTCTCTCTACCAATACAGATCTCAGCTCCCCTCATGCATACGCACTAGTTTTCTGGTTTCCTGAATTGCTGAAGTCTAAGAAAAACATTACCATTGATGAGCAACCCCTTTGTCTCTCCAAACTTAGTATGGTTGATCCTAAGAACCTTAGATCCTAGGATTCTCTTTCCAAACATTAATAATTCCTTACCTTTGGGAGTAAATGTAGGGTGATGCCAAGGTACTTTAGTTGTGAGTGAAGTCACAGCAGTAGAGGAAATGAAGGAAATGTGGTACCATTAGCTATTGTCTTTCTGACTTGATCAGTGCACAGTTTGGGCTTCTAAGTGGATGAGATTATAGTCCTATTTGTAATCTGCCCTGTTGAGACCCAAACACATCTGAGGTACTGTGTTTAGTATGGGGGCATGACATTTAGAAAAGACATTCAAAATGGAGGATGTCCTGAGAATAACCATTGAAAACATTGAGTTTATGCTATAGTCAGGCAGCCAATTGGCATTTATGAAGGAAGTCCCCGATGTGCCAGGCACCATGCTGTATTATATAATACCCATATGACTTTAGGGAAGTCATGTCCCCTCTCTGGGCCTCAGTTTTCTTATCTGTAAAATGAGAGGGTTGGAATAGATGATTTTCAAGGTCACTTCCAACTTTAAGACTGTAGTTTTGTGATCCTAACTTGGTGGTTCTTTGTTTAATTGTTGGCAGAGGGAAACTACCTTTATAGATATGTTACGTGCTAAGATGACAAAGGAAGGTGCAGGTAGCACGTGGTAACTATTGTCAAGAACTTAACTACTGTCATGTGGAAGAAGGGTTCCACTTGTTCTGTTTAGCCCTCTCACCCCCAGAAGACAATGCTAGAAGCATTGAGTGGAAGTGGGAAAAAAGGACAGATTTAGACTTGATATAAAGAACAGCTTCCTGATAATTCAAGTTGTCCATAAGTGTAATGAACTGGCCCAGGAGAATGTGAGTTCCCCATTACTGGAAATTTCCGAGTAAAGACCTCTTGACTAATGTGGTATAGAATAAATTTGAGTGGGTCAAAACAAATGGTTGCTGAGGTCCCTTCCAACTCAGAAGCTATAATTTAATCAGGCAATCAGTGGGTATTTATTAAGTGCCTATTATATACCAACTCTTGTGATAAAAAGTGAAAACAGATTTTGTTATCTTTTTTAGACTTTAGTTTCTCAGGGTCCATGGCCATGGCAATGTCTAGTTTAGAGGAACTAGATAATAACTCCCAGAATAGTTCCAAGGATGCTAGATAGTAATTCCTAGGATCATAATGACAGACAGTCCTACTGAGGCTGCACCATAAGATAAGGGGTGTTATAATGTAATATTTACTATACTTGCGCAGAATGATGACTAACTTGTGAGCTTAATGTTGGCAAGATGCCTTCTTTGTCTGTTGCCCTGACACTGGTCAGTGAGTAGAGAAATCCATGAGGAGAACCATGGAGAATCCAGAGGGGAATCAATGGGGGGAGCCAGTGGTAATGCATAGAAAAATGCATACAACTGCTTCAAATGGCCCCCATTGAGGCTTGAAGGATTTAGGGGAGTGTACAAGCTGTGCTTGTCTCGATTGACCCCATCGAGATATAGGGGCAGTTGCCCCCTCTTCTCACTGGCCCCTAAAAGAAGGGTGATTAGGGAATGCTGTAGGAGTTAGTGTTTTCATTATCAGAAACCTTTCTGAGAAGACTAGACTGGAATACAGTAAGATTATTAATCCCTCTGAAGCTACCCTTCCTCTCTGAACAGATCAAGAGTGAACCTGCTAGAGGTTGCAGACTGAACCTTCCAGTGCCTCTTATGTGTTATCTGTGAAACACAGTCCTTGCCCACAAAGCACTTACAGTATAGTTGGGAAGAGCTACTCTCATATATAGTCATATGCAAAATAAACACAAAGTGATTTAGAGGAGAAGGAATTAGCAGCTGAGGCCAGGGATGGGGAAACCTGCAACCTTGAGGTCACATGTAGCCAAAGGTTCCCCACCCCTGCCTGAGCAATCCATAAAAGCCTCATGTACAAATGGTCTTATTTTTATGGCTTGAATTATCTGAATAAAAAAAATCTGATTTCTTTGAAAACTTAAACAGAAGTTTAAGAAAGTTTCAAGAAAGTTGAAGCAAGTTTCTCCAAGAAAGTTTCATAGCTTTGGTTCAGAGTTAGCAAAACCAGAAGGAACCAAAGTACATCTAGCAATTCTCAAAGACCTTCTCTCAGAAAGATTGCCCAGGTCTGTGTCACTATAGAATCCTTTTTTTTTTTTAATTTAAAAAAATTTCTTTAAGTACTCTTTTATTTCATGCCCTTTCTTTGGGAAACCAAAGTTTCTTTTTTCTGAAGGAACTTAATCATCTGTTCTCATGACTTCCTTTCAGAAATGTCAATGTTTTGCAACATTTCCTATAGCTCAACCCAGGAGCAGGGTTGCATAAGACATAGGTCTCCTTTCACAGTACGGTTTACATGTGATTGAAAATTAATGGACTCTGTACCCAGCCTTCTTCCAGTCTACATTTTGTTATTATCAGATAAAGTCACAGTCACAAAGTAAAAGGTCTGTGGAAACCTCGGTTCAGCATATAGGCTAACCAAGTACCTAACTCAAGTTGAAAAGAATCATCATCTATATTCAAGAAAAATATTTAATTACCACTAAGTATCTGACCTTTTCTGCTTCAAATTTTTAAATCATGATCTATTTGCTATGACAATGTTCACTCGGTATTAGGGCAAGAGAGTTTCTTTTTCCAGTGGAAAAGTTAAAGGTATTTTTATTTTGGAGTTCAATAGTTATGACCTTTAAAAACATTAAATGCCAATAATTATTATGAAACTGACATATTTGTACATTTAGAGAAGTAAAGGAAAGGGCTGTGAATTTGGAGCCATGGGACTTGAGTTCTAGTCTAGATCTATGTGATCTTGGACAAATCATTTAATGATTCCAGGCTTTGTAAAAATGAGAAGTGTCACTAGGAAACCTCCAGCCTCCCAGCTCCAAGTCTGTGATCCTGTGAACCCGATGGAGAGGAAATGTTTTAGAAGAACATTTTTTGTTCTCATCTCACATTGTGCTTTACCAAGTTATCTTCCTGGAGATGGGGGCTGTATGTTGAAATGATGTTGAATCTAATTTCCTATGGAAGCTATGTTATAGTAGGGGATTATTTTCCTAACCAAGAGCCTAATGCCCAACTTTTTATAAGAATGACTAGCACATTTAATCAACTAGAAGTGATATACCACTAAATGGTCAGAAGTTATATGAAGTATATATAAGTCAACCTAAGTAAGAATATCACTGTTTACTTGCAATCATATTTAATGATACAATATCAGTATGTTTTGTGAAGTTCATATTGTCTTTATAAAACCTGCATTAGGTTGTGGACTGGAAGGCTGAAGAAAATATTTTTTTCGGCTAGTCATTTTAAAAATTTTAGTAGTATTATATTTTTTTCTAATTACATGTAAAGACAATTTTCAACATTCATTTTTCATGAGATTTTGAGTTCTTAATTTTTCTCCCTCTCTCCCCTTCCCCTTCCCCAAGAGGGCAATTTGATATAGGTTACTCATGTGCAATCATGTAAAACATAGTTCCACAGTAGTATGCTGTGAAAGAAGAAAGAGAATGAAAGTAAAAATCCAGGAAAAAAATAAAGCAATGGAAAACAGTATGCTTTGATTTGCATTCAGAATCTATGAGTTCTTTCTCTGGATGTGGATAGCATATTCCATCATGAGTCTTTTGGAATTGTCTTGTATCATTGCATTGCTGAGAAGAGCTAAGTCAATCGTAGGTGATCATTGTACCATATTACTGCTACGGTGAACAGTGTTCTTCAGGTTCTGCTCACTTCACCCAGCTTTGGGTCCTGTAAGTCCAGATTTTTCTCAAATCAGCCTGCTCATCATTTCTTACAGCCTAAATAGTATTCCATCACAACCATCTACCACAACTTGTTCAGCCATTTCCCAATTGATGGGCATGCCCTCAATTTCCAATTTTTTTGTCACCACAAAAAGAGCTGCTATAAATATTTTTCTTCATGTGGGTTGAGGAAAATCTTAATTGTCTTCTTACACCTTAGCCTCCTCTCCTTCACACACTCTGCAATCCATTAACACCAACTTCCTTGCTATTCCTTGGAAAGGAAATTCCATTTCCCCACTCCAAACCTTTTTTGATGGCTGTTCCCCAAGCTTGGAATGTTTTCTCTCCTCATCTGCACCTCCTGGCTTCCTTCAGGTCTCAACTAAAGCCCCACTCTCTAAAGGAAACCTTTCCTGATGTCCCTTAATTCTCTTGCCTGCTGGTTATTTCCAGTTTATCCTGTCCGTGGCTTGTATATATGTGGTTGTTTACATGTTGTCTTGTTTAGAATGTGAGCTCTTTGAGAGTAGAAACTATCTGTAGCCTGTCTTTGTAATCAGTGTTTGAATTTCCTAGTCCTGACAGTTATAATCTAAAACCAAATGTATACTGTCCCTGATAAACTCAATGTATGAAAAAATCAGTCACCAAAATTTATAGTTATAATTTTGTTTTAAATATCTTAATCCCCTTTAAGTTACAAATTTTAGATTTTCATGAATAGTACTATTTCTTTACCCCCACATTGGACACAACACACACCACAGCAAGTACTGAAATGTTTAACTCTGACAGGGATGATTTATTAACTGACAGTGGAACATTTCCTCCCTGAATCAGTGACAGCCCCAAAGTGGCTTTGTGTGTCCTCAAAACTCTTCTTAAAAATATCAGAAAGTTTCTAATTTCAGTTCAGCAATTAACATGAAGTATCTGCTAGGTGCTAGGTATTGTGCTACGTGCTAGGGACACAGAGAGGTAAAAAACAATACCTGCTGTCAAGAAGCTCCTAATCTAATGGAGCAGATCTATACAAACAAGTCATATAGGACTTGTCATAACATACTAATCATAAATAGGAAATAATTAACAGAAGGCACTAGAATTAAGAGGGACTGAGAAAGGCTTCTTGTAGAAGGTGAGATTTTACTTGGTGTTTGAAGGAAGTGGGGAAACCAGGAGTCTGAGATGTGAAGGGAGAGCATTCCAGGCATGGGGGATAGCCAGAGGAAATGTCTGGAGCCAAGGGATAGAATGTCTTGTTCTTAGACTAGCAGCGAGGCCAGTGTCACTGAATTGAAGAGTACATATTGGGGAGCAGGCTGCACAAAGACTGGAAAGGTAAGGGTGGGAAGGGGTAGGTTGGAAGAGCCTTGAATGCCAGAGGATTTTTGTGTTTGATCCTGAAGGTGATGAGAATCAGGAGGGAGGGAGTTTATTGAGTAGGAGGGTGTCATAGTTAGGCCTGTGCTTTAGGAAAGTCACTTTGGCAGCTGAATGCAGTATAGGGGAGAGTGGGAAGAGACTTGGGGCATTTTTGCTTTAAATGTGTCCCATGTCTTTTTGCCTATTTTCAGTTCAGATTATTTTGAAACAGAGGACAGAAAAGTCAAGTTCTTGTGTTCCTTGGTGTTAATAGTAAAGAGACTACAGCTTGCTTTGTAAATAAAACGATGTTGGCATTGAAACTGACCAACCTTTGTGACCATACTAATACAAAAAACAACCTACATGGATCTCAAGGGATTTCTTTTTGTTGACTGAATTTTATCAGGTTTAAAAACAGGTGATAAACTTCTACGTGACTAAATATTTTCCTCAAAGAAGGACAGAATGTGAAAGAAGCCAAAAGTCAGTATTTTCTTAAAAGTCTTCTTTTCTATTTCTCCTTCTCAGACATCAGTAAATTTTTCTTTCTTCAGCCTTTGCCTTTTTTCCTTCAACTATTCCACATGAGCTTTGGGCCTGTCTTTGGGTTGTGTTTTAGACAAGTGTCTTAAACAAGTACTAGCTAAAATATAGACTTAAAAAAAACAGTGGAGGTAATTTGAAGAGAGAAAACATTAAGAGGTCATCATTCCTCATGCAATGTGTAGAAATTCAATAACAGAAATTAGATTAGAGGTTGGGGAAGAGCTTAGTTCTTAGGAATGATCTCAACCAGTGTTGTCAAATTCAAATAGAAATGGAGGCCACTAAACCATACATAAGGATCCCTGTGGGCTGCATATTGACTTAGGAAGACTACATATTAAGATCATCTATGTTTTGTTGTATTTTTATTTATTTTGTCATATATCTTCCAAGTACATTTTAATCTAGCTTGGGCACACTCAAGAATGTCATGGGTCCCAAGTTGCCCTGGGCCACATGTTGGACAAGTCTGATCTACCTCAACCACTCATTTAATAAGTGTAATAATAACTCACATTTATAGTCTTTTAAGGTTTACAAAGTAATTTACATATATTACCTCATTTAAGCCCCAACAACCATTTGTGGGAGCTGACATTATTGTCATTTTTTTGCAGATGAAGAAATTGAGACTTAAAGAGGTTAAATATCTCATACAGGGTCCCAGAGATAGTAAGTGTCTAAGACAGGATTCAAACTCAGAACTTCTTGATTCCAACTGAATCATTCTGTCCATCCACTACCCCATCATAGCTGCCTGAACATACATCCACATCCCCTGCCTTCACTACCACATCCTGCCAAATTCAGTTTATTTAGAACTTCTTAGAACCATATCTACTGCATTGGTAGGACCCAAATATTTATGATAGAACAACTGGCCTTGAATCTAGGCACCCTGATGATGGGAGATGAGATTGGAATCCAAATGCATTCAATCAGGGTCTGGAAAAGAAAGAAAGCCTGTATGTCTTTATTTTATTTTTTTTCCTCCCCTTTCACGTGGTATAAGGGTAGGAACTCTCTTCCCATCCTGGGACCAGCTGAGATTGCTACCTTTCACTAGTTTGGGAATGAGAGTCAAGGTTCAGAATTGTTAAGAAACTTGAGAAAATTCATTTTGTTGCTTACACTATGTCAACAGGAGCTTTCTGGTCTATTATTAGCTATTTGTTTTAACGACTTTGGCATTCACTTTTCAATTTCTACCAAAATCAAATCTCCCCCTTCTTATTTCCTCCTGTGCAACTACAGTCTTCTCTTTTTCACATCCTTCTGTCCACTGTGCCTTCCATGAAAATAGCACAGTTTAAATCATTACACAAATATTCCAAAGGTTCTATGCATGCATTCAGTTGATCATCAAGCATTTATTAAGCACCTGCTTCATGCCAGATGCTCTCATAGGTGCTAGGGATGGAGATTTTAAAGTCAAAAACAATAGTTCCTGTCATCAGGGACCTTCCATTTTATCAGGTGAAACAACATGTGCACATATATAGATAACTGACAATATATACAAAGTCATTTTTTGCATCAGGAATAGCAGCAGAGGAATCAGGAAAAGAAGAGTCATTTGCACTGAGTTTTAAAGAAAGCTACACGTTCTAAGACATGGTGGTGAGGAAGGAGTGTGTTCTAACCAAGGGGAACATTGGAGATGGAGTGGGGTAGGCGGGATTGAGGAAGGGAAGGGTAGCATAGTGTTTGAGGAATAGCCAGTAATCTGGTGTAGTAGAAAGTAGAGTGAGTGAGAGAAGGGATATGTAACATACCTGGAAAATCACACTGGAGCCTTATGGTGTATTATATCCTAGCATCCTGGCTGTCCTATAGATATCTTAAACTCAACATGTCCAAAATGGACCTCCTCTTTCTCCCTCAAATCCTTCCCTTTTCCTAAATTTCATATTACTACTGAGAGTACTACCATCTTTCAAGTTACCTAGACAATGTATGTGTCATCCTTAACTCATCACTCTTCCTCTACACACACACACACACACACACACACACACACACACACACATATCCAACCTTGCCACGTCCTGTCCTTACAACATCTCTTCTATAGGGCACTTCAGGACTCCGTCACCTCGTGCCAGGACCATTGCCATAGCCTTCAACCTCTCCTCAGCTATCAGGATGATCAGAGTATCAGAACAGGTCTGACCATATCACTCCCTATTCAGTAAACTCCAGTGGCTCTGTATTATTTCCTGAATCAAATACAAAATCATCTCTTTGGCTTTTAATCTCTTTATAACCTGATTCCTCCTTAATTTTCTAGTCTTTTTATTCCTTTCCACATAATCCATAATTCAGCAACACTGGCCCCTTTCCCTCCCTCACCCCCTGCCCCTGCACACAACCTATTTCCCATATGATGCCTTTTTTTTTATATTTGTCCTTTTCACTTGGAATTCTCTCTTTCATCATGTCTGCCTCCTGGCTTCCCTCAATTCTCCTCTAAAAACATACCTTGATCTCCTGATTGATGCCAATGCCTATCCTCTGAGATGATCTCCAATGTATCCTATATATCTTGTCTGTACATAGTTGTTTGCATGTTGTCTTCTGCATTTGTCTCTTTTTGTATCCTCATTTAGCACAATGCCTGGTACATAGTAGGTGCTTAATAAATGATTGCCAACTTTAGGTAATGGGAAACCACTTGGAGCTTTTTGAGCAGGGGTGTGGCATGACCATATGCTTTAGGAACATCATTTTGGTAACTATGTGGAAGATGATTTGGAGAAGGGAGAGACTGGAGGCAAAGAGATGTAATTATGAGCAATAATCTGAGCAAGAAGGTTTAAATTTTTTTCTCCAATGATATGTAAAAACCATTTTAGACTTAATAAAAATTTGATTTCTGAATTCTCTTCCTTCTTCTCTTATCTCCCTCTCCCAGAGATGACCAGCAATTTGATATAGGTCATACATGTTCAATCATGCAAAACAATTTGTATAGGTCATTTTGTGAAAGAAAACAGAAACAAAAAAAAAACCATGAAAAAAAGTAAAAAATGCTTCAATTTGCATTCAAATTCCATCAGTTCTCTCTCTGGAGGTGGATAGCATTTTTCATTATAAGTCCTTCAGAATCATCTTGGATCCTTGTATGCCTGAGAATAACTAAGCTATTCACAGTTGATCACTGCTCTTAGGGTGTACAATGGTCTCCTCATTCTTAGGCAAGGATTTCTGAGGGCCTGATTAGAATGGTGAATACATGAGTGGAGAGAAGGGGGTGAATTGGGAAGGTGGAATTAACAAAATATGCCCCTTGATTGAATATTGAAAGGTAAAAGAGAGGAAAGAGCTAAATGTGTTTAAAGTTGCAAATCTGAGCAAAGAAAGACAAGAGGACCCACGACAGAACCTTGGACTACATGTGCTAAAAAAGCTATGACTCACCAATCATAGATCCATCAAAGGAGATTGAGGAGTAAATAGATAACAGAGAAACAAGGGAGAACTATGCTGGTAAAACTCCAGAGAGAGCTGGTCAGCAGTGTCAGCATATTGTATGAAAAATGTGAATTAAAAAGAATGAATTTCTGATGCATTTAAATTTTTAAAAGTTGCTGAGCATTTAACTTTTTAGTCATCTTCCTAAGTAATTTGATCGTAGAAAAGAAATAGCAATTAAAATGTAAGTTCATCATACTTTCTCCAAATTCGTTTTATAATCAATTAAAACTCTAATAATAGAAGAGGACTCGGGTTCATCTACAATGGCCCCAAGTCTTCCAAACTCTGAGACCAGCTCTTCATCTCCCATGCTATAATGTTCAATAAATGCTTATTGAATTTAAGTGACTTTTCTATATACTCATTTTCTATTTTTCTATATACTCATTTTCTATTTTTCTATTTTCATTTACTCTTTTTGCATTTATAAGTAGGAGGTAACTGTAGAATATCCAGTGGTAAATATCTAATAGGTGGTTAACTATTCTGGAAATGCAACTCTGAGCACAGAGAAATCAGGGTAAGGAACTTTCAGGCTTGATACTTTTAACCCTCAAGTATTATGTAGGGGCTTGAGATCTGGTAATTCTCTGAGATCTTTTGTTAACTGATTGGTGATCTAGTCTTGAGTTATTCATAAAGCAAAGTATACCTATAATGTAGAGCAAGACTGATCATTTTGGGATTACAGTTCTTGTGGGAATAACGGCACTGAGGAGAAAGGTACCTTCCTTTAGGGGGCTAGTCTTTGATGAGTCCAGTACGGAGCTTTTTTCCTAGACTTGAAATTACCTTCGTTGTATTTTGTTCCCCAAAAAAGCACAACCATTTTGCAACTCATTCTGAACTCAAGTATATATATATAGGTTCTTGGCACTGTGCTGAATGAACTAAGGATTCTAAGCATGGCCAGACCTCAGTATTTGCACTTTTGCTAAGTGGCCCAATTACACAATGTAGGATTCATTTTTAATCTGTCCTTATGCCATTCAAGGACAATTGAAGAATGTGATGCCATTGCTATATTTTTCAATTATTTATAGAAATGGCTTAACTTTGCCTCTGTCAAGGGAGATAAAAAATATTTACTGTCCAAGCATTTTTAATAAATGACTCATTACTTCTTAACCAGAAGATTCAAGGCCACAGCCTCCCTGATTATAAAACTTTATTGGGTTGTTTGGATTTTTTTTTTTTTTGGTTTCTTAGAAATCTGAAAAAGTAACACTGAAAATATTTCTACTAATAGGTAATGTTACTCACATGAGACCTAGAGGAGAACTTTTTTTGTCTTTAACTTTTATAATTCTAGCAACACAAACTGTTTCAATTCAGCTAGAATTCATTGAAAGCCTACTATGTGCCAACAACTGTCCTCAGCAGTAGGAGTACAAAGAAAAAAATGAACTAGTTATAAGATCACAGAGCTAAAAAGGGTCTTAGATGCCATCTGCTCCAACCTCTTGATTTTTACAGATGAAGAACAAAAGCCTAGGTCAAATTTGCCTAAGGTCAGGTAGTAAGTGACAGAAACAGAATTTGCTGACTTCAAATCCAATATTCTCTCCACTGTACTACCCTAAAAGAGCTGATATTCTAGTTGGGGGGAACTCTATTGTAAATATAGGTAAACTGTGTATAGATTATGTACCAAAAAGCAGAGTTCTAAAAATAATGCAAAGGGTGTATAGCCCAAATCAGAGGTTCATTTCAATTTTAGAGCACCTTCTGTGAATTAATTTTGAAAAACCTTAGCTGGGATTGAGATTCTTCTGTGCCTGTATGCTACAAGATAAAGATATATTTCTGAAAAGGGCGGGGA
>JAQQSK010003875.1:0-141127 GCA_028658325.1 Potorous gilbertii
TTTTTTGAACCCATCTAGCTCTTGATTTCTTATAGCACAACAATATTCCATCACAATCATATACCACAACTTCTTCAGTCATTTCCCAACTGATGAATATCCCCTTAATTTCCAATTCTTTGCCACCACAAAAAGAACTACTCTAAAGTTTTTCTACATAGAGATCCTTTTCCTTTACCTTTGATCTCCTTGGGATACAGACTTAGTAGAGGAAATGCAGAGATGAAGGGAATGCACAGTTTTATAGCCCCTTGGGCATAGTTAGAAATTGTTCTCCAGAATGGTTGAACCAGTTCACAACTTCACCAAGAGTTCATTAGTGTACCACTTTTTCCACATCCCTGCCAACATTTATCATTTGCTTTTCAGTCATATTACCAATCTGACAAGTGTGAAGTGGTCAACCGCAGAGTTGCTTTAATTTGCATTTCTCTAATCACTATTTTTTTACATTTATTTTTTCACTTGATAGATAGTTTTGATTTCTTCTTCTGAAAACTGCCTGTCCATATCCTTTGATCATTTATCAGTTGGGGAATGCCTCATATTCTTATATGTTCTCTATATGTTGGAGAAATAAGACCTTTACTAGAGAAACTTGTAAAAAAAATTCCCTAATTTCCTGTTTTCCTTCTAATTTTGACTGCATTGATTTTATTTGTGCAAAACTGTTTTAATTTAATGTAATCAGAATTATCCATTTTACTTCCTGTGAGCTTTCTATCTCTTGTCTGGTCATTAATTCTTCTTTTATCCATAGATCTGACAGGTAAAATTTTTCATGCTCCCTTAATTTGCTTATATCACCCTTTATGACTAAATCATGTACCCATTTTGACTTTATTTTGGTATACAGCATGAGAAGTTCTTCTGTACTTAGGAGTCATTACCTTCCACTTGTGCAATTCAAATTTTTATAGCATTATTTTCTTTGGTGAACTTTTACCACTTTTTTCTCATTTTTTAAAAAGAGTTTTTTATGTTCAATGGATTTTTGTGCCTCTTTTACCATTTGACTAGTTCTGTGTTTTGGGACAGCTAGGTGGTACAGTAGATAGAGCACCAGTGCAGGAGTCAGGGGGACCTGAGTTCAAATCTCACCTCAGACACTTGACACTCACAGGTAGGTGACCTTGGGCAAGTCACTTAACCCCAATTGCCTCATCTTGGGTCATCTCCAGTCATCCTGATGAATATCTGGTCACTGGATTCAGATGACTCTGGAGGAGAAGTAAGGCTGGTGACCTGCACAGCCCTCCGTCACCCAAAAACGGAAGTCAAGTGCATGTCATTATTTCTCTGATGGCATGGGCTTCTTTGGCAAAGAAGGACGAACTCACAATTCTGTGTTTTAAGGTGTTTTTTTCCAGTATTTTTTGTGCTTCTTTTGCCAACTTATTGGCTCTCTTTTCACATCTTTCTTGCATTGATCTTATTTATTTTCCCAATTTTCCTTCTATCTCCCATATTTGAGTTTTAAAATCCTTTTTGAATTTTTTCAGGAATTCCTTTTAGGCTTATATCCAATTTGCAGGGTTTTTTCCTTTGAAGTTTTACTTGTAACTGCTTTGACATCATTGTCTTCTTCTGAGCTTACGGCTTGATCTTTCCTGTACCTATAGAAGACATTTTATAGTAGATTATTTTTCTGTTTTTGCTTTATGCTCATTTTCCTAGTCTATTTCTTGACTTTTAACTTTATTTTAATGTTGGTCTCTGCTCCCAGGTTGGAGGGGGCACTGTCCTAAGCTTTAGGTTACTTTATGCTGCTATTTTCAGAGCTAATTCTGAAGATCAGTATATTTTCAGTGTTTCCATGGTGGTATGATTTAAGGAGAGGTATGATCACTGCTCTCCTAGCTTGTGCTCTGGGTATTCATTTACTTGGTACATATTCTATCTTCCCAGTTACATAGAAGTCCCTGGAAGGCAGAGACTATTTAGTTTTTATCTTTGTACCCTCCCCTTGTCTTAACCTAGTGGCTTGGGCATAGTACGTGCTTAATAAACTCTTGTTGAATTGAACCGAAGACAGAGGACATATAGTTAGAAAGCAATTCTCTTCAAAAATATCTGGGGGTGTTTGTGGACTCCAAGCTCCGTATGGAACACCAGGAGGATGGGGAAGTCAGTAAAGTTAATGTAATCTTAATTGTCTACAACAGACCTGATATCAGGACCATGGAAAGTCACAGCACCGTTGTTCTTTCTTCTGGTGTGACCGTATTTTAGGAAGTGTGTGGATGAACAGCATAGTATCCAGAAGAGAGTGACCGAGATGGTAAAGAGCTTTTAAAATCATTCTGCATCAACAGAAGAAACAAGGGATATTTAGGCTGGAGAAGAGAATCCTTAGCTGAGACGTAATAACTGTTGTCAAATATTTGAATGTCTGGCAAGTAGAATAAAAGGCAGAATTTATACAAGATTTGCAAAGCACTTCACAAATAATATCTCATTTATCCTCACAACAACTCGGAGAGAGCTGCTATTTTTATCCCCATTTTACTGATGAGGAAACTGAGACTGGTTTGCCCAAGGCTCTTTTGTGCTACTTGATTCCAGGGGGCAGAAATTAAGGCACTGTTTGGAATGTGCACACAGGTAGAGTTTTGACTCCATATATGGAAAATGTTTTCAGAGAGTTAGAGGTCAAAGACTGTATAAACACTTGTCAAAGGTGTTGTAGAGCAAAATTCCTTTTCGGATACAAATTGGACCTGTTGGCTTCTGAAGTTCCCTCCAATTCTTTGATCCTGTCATTGATTAAATTTGCTCTGAAATAAGGTCCCTAGAGTGAGATCACAGAATAATAAATCTGGAAGGAACCATAAAGGTCCTCATTTTACAGAGGAGGAAGCTGAGACTAAGGAAATTTAGTGACCTAAGGTCATAGCTAGTATCATCAGAGGAGGAATTTGAACTCAGTCCTGCTGCCTACCAGTGTCTGATACTGAATTTGGAAAAAAAAAAAACAAAACTTTGGTTCTTTTTGGGGATTTTGTTTTGCCTCTTGAATATCTAACTTCTTTTCTTTCCTCAAGCATTGTCTTCTGGTGTGGTGGTGGTCTCCTTTGCTTTCCAGGCCTGGGAAGTAACATGATATATGTTGAAGTTCCATGCATCTTACAATTTCAATTAATTGTTTACAGTGTCTTGGATTTCTACACTTCCTTGGAAGGATCTTTGTTTATGTTGATTGCAGGAGGTAATATTTCTAGCTTCAGTAACCATGGTGATGAATAATTCTGCTCTCAGGATCCCTGCCAGCTGCACAACTGTCTTCATAGTAGCACCCAGTGTTTTGCTAATGAGTGACTTCTCATTTACTGTGGGAGGACATTTTTATCCCTTATCGTACTTGGTTCTGTTTTGTTGAAGTTTCTTTCTGAAGAACAATATTTGAAACAAATATTCTCACTCAACTGTTTTCAAAAGAAAAGTGTTCCTACTTCCAGCAAGGAAAACCCTGCAGGACTCAAAATCTTTGTAAAGTTTTGAAGCTGTCTCCTTCTCTTCTCTAACCCTACCTATACACTCCAGATTCTATCAGTCGTGGTCAAAAATACCTGCTGATAAGTCTTTCCATTAGCAATCTTCCCTGGCTATTGTGGAAAGGGTCGTAAATATTTCACAAGATTTATGCTATGAATAATTTAAGAGAAATAGAGGAAGCTCTTCTAATGTCTTTGAATTGTGTAACAGAAGTTTGGAATTACGTTAGCATTTTTTTTCCTTATCAGATTTAAATGTTTTTATAACTAAAGAGGGATGTATAAGTTATTTTTGCCCTTTCTTCTACTCACTGATGGTGGAATCATGATAGACAAAGGGCATTTTAACCTTGTGAGTAAACTAATCAGTAATAATAGCTGTTTTTTATTTCTATATACTGCTCTGAATTGCCTTTGAGCCCTTATTGTCTTGAAAATGAAAACTGGCAACAGAGAGAATTTAAGGATAAAGATGATAACTTTTGAAATTGTTGACTCCTTCAAAAAATTACTTTCTTGCTATTTTTCTTCCCCACTTATGTAAGAGAATTAGAGAATGAAGAAGTTTTCTCCCAATTTGTTTTCTACATTGAAAATATGTCTTTCTATTTGCATTTCTGCAGACTCGTTTTTCTCTTTTCTTGGCTTTTCAGTGATTGAACAGAGACGTCATCATTTTTAGGAATTAGTTACTAGGAAAACAGATGTGGCCAAAATTGGGCTAAATGAGTTTTCAGTTGTGCCATTTTACAACTTCTGAAGTGTTATCAGATGAGAAGGAATCTGAAAGGTCAGAAAGTTCATTTCATACTTGAACAGAATTCTTCCAACAATACTCTGAACAGGAGGTCATTCATAGTAGTAGTTATTAGTGCCTTATTATTTTTACTTCTAGATTTTATTAGAACAGAACATTAGAGAAAAGTTGATCTTCCAGGCTCAGCCCTGTGACAGCCAATTAGTCAAAGAGATCCTAGAGTAACATTAGGTTGTTTTTGGATGCCATGTCCATCATTGACTTAACGTTGAGTCTGGAGTACACTAGAAACCCAGATATTTTTCAGATGACTTTTGTTTAGTTAGCCATATGTCCCATACTCTCTGTCAAGTTGATATTTGAACATGTGCATTGCACTTTATGCTTCTTATTAAATTGCACCTTATTAGACTATTTAAAGTCCTAATATGTTAAGATCTTTTTGTAATCCAGTTCTGTCAGTGAACATATAAGGTATCCTTTCTACTTTCATGTCATCCATTAGTTTGAAAAGCATGCTATCTACCATCTACCTTCATTAAAGTCTGAAAAATGTTTAGCAGAACAGGGCCAAGGACAGATCACTGGGCTGTTCCATTTGAGATTTCCCTCTATCTTGACATCAACTCATTAATGACTATCTTTGTGGCCTGGTCATCCAATCAGACTCAAATTCTGCTCTTTGTATTATCATTTAGTATACATCTCTGTCTCATCCGGAGGAGATTGTGAAAGACACTGTCAAATATCTTGCTGAAATCTATGTATGAATACCTATGGCATTCCCTTTATCTACCCTGTCAGAAAAGTAAATGAAGATAGTCTGGAATGAGTTGTTCCTGAGAAATCTATGCTGGCCCTTAGTCTTCAAAACTTATCTATCTGACTGCTTATGAGTCATTATCTTAATAGCGTACTCTAAAATTTTCTCAGGACTTTCAGCCAAGTTCCTGATAGTTGACCACACCTGTGCATCTCCACTTAGGTGGCCCCTCTTTCATTCACTTTAAGAATGAGTGGTTTGACAAGCATATCTTCAAGGTCTTTCAGTATCCTAGGAATTGTTCTTCCAATTGTGATGAGCTAAATGCATTGAAGACAGTTGAGTCTCTTTTACTAGTTCTTCAGTTATGTTGGGTTTCAATTTCATGTTGATCATTCCTTGCCCCCTCCTGCCCCAGAGTAAACTGAGTTTAAGGTTTTGTGAAAGAAGGAAGGAAGGAAAGAAAGAAAGAAAGGATGGAGGGAGAGAATGATTTGAAAATCATTCTTATTGATAGAGAAAAACAAACAGAAAAGAGTTGAATAGTTCTGCCTTCTGTCTGTCATTTATTATCAGTATTCCATCCATCCCCAAGCAATGTTCCTATCCCTCCCTTGATTTTCTTTTTTATCTTCAATATAGCTAAGAAAGAACTTATGTTGTCTTTAACTTTGATAAGCACATATCAGCTCATTCTAAGTAGCTGGGTTCCTAAATTATTCTTAGGGGATCTAAAATTTGATGTCATTCCCTTTCTATTCTTTAAAAAAATTAATATTTTATTTTCCCCAATTATATGTAAAGATTATTTTTAGCATCAATTATTATAAGATTCTGAGTTCCAAATTTTTCTCCCTCCTTCTCTCCCCTCCCTTCTTCCTGAAATGATAAGCAATTTGATATAGGCTAGGCATGTGCAATCATATGGAACATATTTCCACATTAGTCACAGTTATAAAAGAAGAGACAGACCGAAAGGAAAAAAAACCATGAAAAAAATAAATGAAAAAAGTATGCTTCAATTTGTTTTCAGAGTCCTTGACTTCCTTCTCTGGATGTGGATAGTATTTTCCATCATGAGTCCTCTGTAATTGTCTTGGACCTTTATATTGCTGAGAAGAGCTAAGTCATTCACAGCGCCATTTCTATTTTTCTGGTTGTGTTTGTCCTTCGTTTCAGAAGGGATGACAGCAGGGAAATGAGGACATTTCCCAGATATCGTGGTCCTCTTCAAGAATGAAGGACAAACACAATGATCTCTTCTTCTGGGCAAACCACTAGGTTGTTGCTGGGACATATGAACTTCCTGCCCTGTGAAGGTTTCTATATTTAGGAGTAGAATTGTCTGTATAGATCACACAGTCCATCCTCTTCACTTAACAGAAGAAGAAGTTGAGGTCAAGAGAAGTGATATGACAAAGGCCTTTGATTTCCAACCCAAAGCACTTTCTACCTGGCGTCTTTTCATTAATAGCTTTTTCCAGCGACAATCACACCATGGGGAGGGAAATGAGACCATTCTGGAGCCAAGAGAGGACTGTCTAGGCTCTGCCTAGAAAGACCTCAACTTTAGACAACTCTCTTATCCTTAGTACTGAAGCTTCCATAATTACCTCATAATTACCTGTGGAGTCACAGGGGGCTCTTTAAGCACGTACCCGAAGCTCTTCCTTCTACAATCAATAAGGAAATATGTCTACACTTGTAGACATTTTATTGGAGTGTAAGCCAATAATAAACTTAAATCATTGAACTGTTAGCTTAGGAGTTGAGTGGACTCTCCAGAACTTCCCCCTTTGAGCAGAGATTGTTTCATTTACTGTATTTATATCCTTGGCACCTAGCACAATGCCTGGTACATAGCAGGCACTTGATAAATGCTCATTGACTGACAGTCTTCTTACTCCCCTCACTTACCTTTCAAGAGATTGAGGAAAGGGTACTGAAGATATTAGATTGGCTAGAAGCTTTGATGTTAATTAACATGGACCTGTTCTGTATAATTGCAGGGTAGGAATATTGAACCAGGGAAGGAAGAAGCACTTATTACCTGGCTACCATGACTGAAGGGGTATAGGGAGCAGAAACCTTTCCTCAGATTCAATGACTTCTATGGAACATTTGTGAGGAATTGTAACTTCATTACAGATTACTTCAATTATTGATCTGTGAGAAAAATGTAAAACAAGAAGGTAAAAAGGGACTTTCTGAACTAAATCTTCTGAATCCATTTAAAGATCATTGGGATTGGAAACGTGAGTAAGCCTATAAGAATTTGGTTAACTGCCTCATACATAACACTGGTGTTGGCTAGTGTGGTCCAAGCCAGCCCTTGTGCTGCATGCAGGGGTTGACTTCAAGTACTTGGGAAAAGTTTTACAACAGGAGTGTAATAACCACTAGAGACCTATTTATCATATTTTTTCCAGCAGAAGACTCACTGATAGTAAGACTTATTATCCCGTCCACAGATTAGAGTTCTTGGCTTTGAAGTGGTCATTGCTGGTTTATTTTGAGACTATATATGGGCATTCTGGAGAGTAATTTGGAACTATGCCCAAAGGGCTATAAAACTGGGCATATTGTGCTGGGTCAAAACCCAGTAATACCACTAATAGGTCTGAACCCCTATTTATAGAAGCTCTTTTTGTGGTGGCAAAGAAAATTGAGGGGATACCTACCTCTCAAGGATTGTTTGAACAAGTTGTGACATATGACTGTGATGGAGAAGGAAATGGCAAACAACTCCGGTATCTTTACCAAGAAAATTCCAAATGGGATCACAAAGGATCAGACATGATTGAGACAACTGAATAACCACAAAACCAAACTGGTAATGAGCCTCTCCAAATTTAGCTAACCTGGTCCTCAGAGAACACATATGTAGCCCATTGCAACAAGGTGGTGCATTGGATATGGCGCTGAAATTGGAGTAAGGAAGTCTTGAGTTCAAATCTGATCTCATAACCTTACTAGCTGTGTGAATAGCTGTAGACAGCATTTAACTAATCTGTGCCTCAGTTTCTTCAACTATAAAATGAGAGCAATGATAGTATCTACCTCTTAGGTAAGGATGTTGTTATAAGGATAAAATGAGGTATTTGTAAAGTGTTTTGTAGTAGCAGTAGCAGCAGTAGTAGCAGTAGTAGTAGTAGCGGTAGTAGTAGTGGTAGCAGTAGTAGTAGTAGTAGTAGTAGTAGTGTTAGCAGTAGTAGTAGAAGTAGTAGTAGTAGTGGTAGTGGTAGTAGTAGTGGTAGCAGTAGTAGTAGTAGTAGTGGTAGTGGTAGTGATAGTAGTAGTAGTAGTAGTAGTAGTCGTAGTAGTAGCAGTAGTAGTAGTAGTAGTGGTAGTGATAGTAGTAGTAGTAGTAGTAGTAGTGGTAGCAGTAGTAGTAGTAGTAGTAGTAGTAGTGGTAGCAGTAGTAGTAGTAGTAGTAGTAGTGGTAGCAGTAGTAATAGTGGTAGTAGTAGTAGTAGTAGTGGTAGCAGTAGTAATAGTGGTAGTAGTAGTACTACTTGGATCTTTCCAGATTGGTTGAGTCTGCCATTGGTTTTGGCTTGCTGCCATAGCCTCCTAACAGTACCAAGCCACTTACATACTACAGTGAGACCTAAAAGGATGACATTAGTGGAGGAAGGTTATACATAGAAAAGGTAGTTGAGGTAGCATGAAGAACAATAACTTAAGCCAATTTATTAAAAAATAAATCTCTGAGTGAATTTTTAAACACCAGAAACAGATCTTGAAGAATTTTTGTAGGGGGAGGAAGCCTTTTTAGAACCCCTCATACTGGACTTTGTAGAAATTTGCTTATTCCATCTAAAGTCTAGTTGATCCTATGTCTGATGCTCTCAGCATAGTGCCTCAGGAAGGAGCTGAAAGAGGTTATGAAATCTGAGACAACAACACCAATACTTATAACAGTTGGCACTTATATAGTACTTTAAGGTTCATAAGGGGCTTTCTATACAATATCTCATTCTCTGCCTCATCTCTCTCCCCCATGACTTTATAAGACAAGGACTATTGGTATCCCCATTTTACAGAAGAGGATACTGAGGCTCACAGAGGTTGTAATTTACCAATAATCTTATAGTCAGCAATCATTGAATGGCAGGATTTGAAAACAAGTTCTCTAAACTCCAATTGGCTCTTGCCATTTTATCACATACTTAGACATGGTTAATTGGTCTAAACCATTGTGATTGGATTCTGGGACTTGAGTGCCTAGCCAATTATCCTACTCAGTCCATTTATCTAGACCTTCAAATGAACCTAATGATGATTATGCCTCTTGTGTGTAGTTTGTGATCTCAAAAAACCAAGGTGTATTATTTGTTTGTATTCACTCTTTTCTACATTTAGTCCCAGCAAAGACTGTCCTTTCCTTGTGGTTAGAACTGCTGTTTGCTGAGGCAGATGTTACTTATAGCCCTGCCCCATCACCTCAAGGCTCATTAGCATCTGCACCAGAGAAGAAACCAGGGAAGAGACAAGTGATGAATTTCAAATCATTGAGGACTGTATGCCTTGTTTGCAGCTTAGTTAGGGAAGGGTAGGATGACTTAAATGAGGTTGGAACCTACCAAGTAGTTCTTACAGGTTCACCATAGTTCTCAACTTTTTCAAATGATAAAAAATGACAAAAAATGTCACAGACCACAGACTGCTGTGCTGCCCACCACTCCCCATGATAATTCCGGCACTATTAGTATCAATCAACTAAGAAAATATATAACAATAAAAGCTGCTATGAATAACCTTTTAAAGTAACGAGTGGCTTTTAAAAGTGAATTTGTATTTTAATGACCACAATAGCATCTATATACATTCCTAATTTCTCCAGTTGTTGGTGCCACAGGACCTAGCAATTACCTCCCAAATGCAGAAGTGTGCTGATTCAGCAAGGAACATTTTGCAATGTTTATCAGAAATTAATGTTATAAGAATGTGCGGGAGTACTATTGCACCATCAGAAATGATCAAAGGGATATTTTTAGGTAAACCTCAGTAGAACTGCATGTGTGGGTACAAAGTAAAGTGAGTAGTTAATCAATTAGTAAACATTTATTAATGAGATATTTTAATAAATAAAATAAAATAGTATTTATTAATAAAAGTTTTCTGACTGACTAAGTACCTATTATATACATAGTGCCTGGCACTATACTAAGTGCTGGGAATACAAAGAAAGGCAAAAAGATAGATCCCTGCCCTTGAGGAGCTCACAAACTAATGAGAAAGATAAAAATATGTACAGATCATGTACAAGATATATAGGAAATAATTAACAGAGGAAAGACATAATTAAGAGAGGCTGGAAAATACTTCCTGTAAAGGTGGGGTTTTATTTTTATTTTTTTAAGGGAACAAAGTTATTTATTGTCTCACAGCTTCATGTTGTTAAATTGTAGTGTACTTTACCATACGAGGGGGCATATTTTTGATTTACAAGATGTTAGTAAAAGTTCAAATCCAAAGTTTCTTACAAGGCAATGCAACCACTTTTCCCAATGATTGTTCATGGCTCAGTGTAAAACAAAGGTGGGATTTTAGATGGGACTTAAAGAATGCCAGGAGGCAAAGATAAGGAGAGAAACGTAGGGAAACAGCCAGAGAAAATGGCCCTAGTTAAAAAAATGGAGTGTCTGGTTTGTGGAACAGCCAGGAGGCCAGTGTTACTAGACAGAAGTATTGCGCTTAAGGAGATTGTAGTTGAGTTAAGAAGGGTTTTGAATGACAAACAGAGGCTTCTAGAGTTGACCCCAGAGGCTGTAGGGAGCCACTGGAGTTAATTTGATTCTTTGATCTCAGTCTTGGAGCAAAGGGGCTTTGGAGTTCTGACACTGGGAGTTTTCGATGTGTTTTCGATGAGACATGATCAAATCCTTCTCCTTTTCTGCCATATTAGTGATGATTTGGACTGACCATGTGATACTTTTGAAAGGATTGCTAGTATAGCTAAAAACTCCACATCAGCTTTACTGAAGTCTGGGTTGGTTTTTGTTTGTTTTAAATTTTCCATCACTCAGATATGCTTACATGCCCAGCCTCCCATACCCAAAATGTTCTCTCTTCTCCATGCTTGGCTTCCATGGCTCACGCCAAGTTAAAATCTGACCTTCACCAGGAAGCCCTTCTTGAGCCTACTTCATTCTAGAACTTTTCTTCTCTTGATTATTTCCAATTTATCCTACATATAGCTCACTTATATGTAGTTATTTGCATTTTTTTCCCTTATTAGATTGTGAACTACTCAAGAGAAGGAACTATTTTTTACTTTTCTTTTTATCTCTCCCCCTTAGCAAGTGCCTAACACATAGTAGATGCTTAAATAGATGTATATTGACTGATTTAGCAGTATGATTTTGGCAAGTTATGGAATTTTTTTAATACCAATTTTATTAGGTTTTGTGTGGGTTCATGGTTATAACCATACTGGTCAAATTCAACATGAATTCCTACTCTCCCTCCCAACTCCCCAGTCTACTCACCTCCCTAGCTGCATCATGTAGCCCTTTTTAGGTTTGCAAAGCATGTCACATACATTGACATATATTAGATGCTTAATAAATGTTTTTTCATTTGTTTATTCATCTTATTCAAAATATAGAGGTTACATCAGTTAATAAAAACAAACTTATATTACTATAACATTTTTGGCAGAGAAAGAGAGAGAGAGAGAGAGAGGTATAAAACTTCAAGGCCCAGAAGAGGTTCATGGTCTTAAAGATGGGAGATGTATATTCCTTCCATTCGAAGATCAGAAGAACATTGTCCTGACTCTGTGATTTTCCTACTGTGTATTTTGCCAGCAGTTAAAACTTAATGTAAAAGATACTAGCATACCTCACAAAATGACTCGATTGGTAAATTGTTTTTAAATGAAACTCATTTAGTTGAGACTGGGAACTGTTAGTTAAAATCCTTCTGAGTATATCTATATCACAAAATCCATCAGTATGTCACAAGTTGAATCTATTTCTTTGTTCTTCTCAAGAGTCAAATAAGATTTCTGCTAAATTAGTCTCAATCAATCAATCAATCAAACATTCACCAAATATTTATTAAGTGTCTATTATATGTCAGGTACTATGCCCTGGACACTAGAGCTAAAAGACAAAGAAAGACATAGTCTCTATGGTCAAAGAGCTTATATACTATTGGAGGAAACAAAGTATGTATATACATATTCAAAATCTGAACTAAAATGAAAGTAAGTACATAATAATTTTGGTGGTGAGGAGAAAGCACTAGCAGCTGGGGTTTCAGGAAGGTTTCCTGTAGAAAGTGTGTGTTCAGTTGAGTAATTTAAAAGAAGTTAGGGATTCTAAGAGGCAGAGATCAGCAAGAAATGCATTCTAAGCATGAGAGGTACAACCTGGGCAAAGGTCCATTAACAAGAGATGGAAAGTTGTGTGTGATGAATTTCAAATTAGCTGATTAAGGCTGGATTGGGAAAAGGGAAGTCCAGTCTAATAAGCCTTGGAAAGGTAAACACAATGCAGAAGATTATGAAGAGTTGTGTTTTATGTTATGAAGAGTTATGTTATAAAGAGTTATGAAGAGTTTTAAATGCCAAACAGAGGCAATAGACTTTTATTGGAGTGGAAACAGAGAACGACTAGAGTTTTCTGAGTAGGGGAATGACGTAGACAGACTTGTTCTTTGCTAATATCACTTTGGCAGGGATGTGGAGAATGGATTGGAGAAGGGAGACACCCAAAGCCAAGAAGGCCAATCAAGAGCCTATTGAAAGATTGGAGGTGAGAAGCCTTGAAGGCCTGAACTGAGATGACGACTGTGGGAGTGGAGAGAGCATGTTAAATGCAGAAGATGTCATGGATGGGCATATATGGGGAAGAAGGAGAGTAAAGAGTTGAGGATGATGGCCAACTTGAATAATTGGAAGTACAGTTGTCTTCTGACAGATACTGTTATACAAGAGGGCAAAGCTCTCTTTTAAAATTTTAAAAGTATTTCAGTAGTATGGTCTATGAATCACAAAAGCTTATCAGTCTTTGAGAATAAATAAGCTCATTTATGGGTGCTAGGGAAGAGTACATACATAAAAGTGGGCAGTTTGCAATGAAATATTTTGCACACATCAGAACCTAATATAAGAAAAATGGAAGAGATCTATTAATACATATGTATATTCATTAGGACAGATGGTGAATTAAGAAAGGAGATAGCTGTAGTAGGAAAAGAGATAAATTAGGTTATTAAAAAATCATTTAGTTGATATAAAATGGCAAGTTACCATGGAATACAATGTTTGATTCGATGAGAAGTGGAATTTTCTCCAAGTCAGTCCCGAAATAATGAATTGCCTTTAGATATCACTGAACTGCAAATATTATTACAATGAAATAAAGAAACTGAGTTTCAGCCGGACAAATCATTTATTTAGAAGGCATGCAGTTGCAGAAACAAATTGAGCACTTAAAACATTTTTCTGAGTCCCATTAGATCAGTGACACACAAAAAAGTTAAGAACCCCTTATCTAAGATGATTTTTACCCCTAATTGGGGGTAGCTGCCACAAGATTATGTGATCTTCATGACTCATTTAGAAGCACTTTTAGGTGTGGCTAGCTGTTTTACTAATTCCTGTTTAGCCCAAGAAACTTGCTGATGTCTTTGTAGCTTACTTTCTGCTTTATGCTGGCATCCTACTGTGATGAATGAAACATTCCAAGAGACAGTTCCTGGGTAATTAATAATCAATTTATTAATTAGACTAGCTAATAACAAATTGATAAGTGGTTTCTCTTGAAAAACAAAGATGCCTAATGGAGACATTGAGTCAATTAATTTTTTTTGAAAGGGAATGCCCCTGACAGGAGAAATCAATCTTGGTTGATGGACTTTTTAAGAATGAAGTAGATTAAAAGTCTTCATCTCTTCCTGCTGAGAATGTGACTTGATCATGAGACTCAGCTACCTCCAGCAACCTGGACGGAGAAATTCTTTTCCATCCAGACCACTCTGGTTGATATTTTCCTTCATGAACTAAGTCACCCTAAACTCCAGTGGATGGGGTGCAAGGACATGGGTTTATTTGCTAAGGGTAAGAATTCCCGTAGATTGGATTCTGTTTACACTGAAAATAGAAATAAGTTCTGTTAGCTGGGCAGGGTCCTCCCCAAAGTACAGGAACACATTCCTCGAGGATTAGGGCAATCTCTTCTATCAGCCATGTCCTTAGGAAACTGACTGACTCACCTGTGGGGGCTCGTCCCTCAATCAGGAAATAAAAACTTAATCCTAATGTAATAATTGGCTGTTAATATATTAGCAAAATAGTAATTTCTCTCACTACTCTTGGAGTAAGGAAGCTTTGGAGTTGGGCTCTGTGAGGTATACAGGTCAACTACCCTATTTCTTGGACTTGCTTGTCCCCTCCCTTAATTAGCTGTGGTTCCCTACCAAATTTATCATCATAACTGTCTGCTTTTGAGATCCAAGAAAGGCAGCTTCTGCTTCCTTGGGGATGACAGAGCAGTTCTGGCCAGGGTCCTGCCTCTTCATCTTTATTTCTTCCACAGTTTTTGTCTATGTTTAAATTCTACCCCTAAATTCCTCCACACTTTCCTTTCAAAAAGAAAAGAGAGCAGTACTCTGACTTCTTTCCCCAATAGTCACCAAAGTTTACTGTGGCTGTTGTCATGGTATTAGTAGTACCAATCATACATTCCTCTCTGACTCCAACTTGGGTCGATTAACACACACACACACACACACACACACACACACACACACACACACACATGATCCTTCTTCAACCCTGCAAATTTTCAGGTTGATTCACTGTCAGTTAAGCTGCTTCTACATATAGTATTCTTTAAAAGATCAACCCATTTTATTTTTAGTCATTTAAAACACAACAGAAATTTTTTTGGCATTGAAAAGACATAAGAACCTGCGATTTTTATCAGCAGATTTTATCCATCTATTTCATCTAATTTCAAGTACATTATTAATCAAATATTTTTAGCCAGCTTTGTTCCCCTGGTGCTCTCCCCATGCCCTACTCTTTCTGCATTGATTTTCTAACATAGCTTGCAACAAAATGATTGTCAATGATTTTTGGTGAATCTTGAAGGATGGGAGTAGTGTTGCAGACCTGGAGATGAGAGAATACCTCAGTTTTCTAAAAGAAGAAGGAGGTGATGAAATCTAAAAACTATAGTCTGCTAAGATTAAGGCTAATTCCAGAAAAATCCACAAACAGATTATTCAACAGTAACTTGTTAGCACTTGGAAAGGGAAGCAGCAATAAAATGAAACAGGATTCACCACGAACTAGTCATGCCAGACAAATTTCATTTCCTTTTTTTGATAGGGTTACTAGCCTGATTGATCAAGGCCATACCATAGATATGGTATACTTGTCTTCCAAATGTAAGATATTTGACAAAGTCTTGCAAAAGTACCTTTGTAGTTCAAGATGGAAAAACGTGGGCTAGATGGTAGTTTGGGATGAGTTAAAAAAAAAAAAAACTGTAGTCAAAGAGCATTGATTAATGTATTGGTATTGATGAGGACTAGGGGGGCGGGGTGAGACACAGACCAGGGTATGAGGGGCAGGTCGCCTGCAATGAATTCATGGACTCAAGCATTGTTGAGGTTAAGGTAAAGATTTATTATGCTTTTCAGTGGGCATGAGTTCTTAGGGAACCTGCAATCTTAGAAGGGTACAAGTAAGTTTATATAGGATATTTCATAGTAAGGCATGGGCCAAATATGCTGACTAGGTGTTTTGGGGTGGAATTAGGGAGTGATTAAGGAGTGGTCACTTCTTAAAAGAAAATGCACTTTGGGTATCTAATGTGCAGGTATTTTACCCAGAGTTCATCGGTGGGGTGGGGGGGAGGCTACCTGGAGGTGTGGTTTTAGACCTGAAATTGTCTAAGTCAACTGGCAGTCAGGGCTGCCTAAGGGTTGCTCTCATCAATGTCTTGTTAGACAAGATAAACGTAAGGGAGTATTTGTATGTCTAAGTCTAGGATACATAGGATTGGTCAGTGAGTAGTAAATGTTGTTATGACTCAGTGCCCAGCCAGTTCAGCCAGTACACAGCTGGTTCAGACTAATAAGTTCTATAGGTACAGCTGAATGTTATAGCAGGAAGGGAGATAATGGTTGTTCCTGGGGCAGATTGTGTCCTTGGGTTGGAGAGAAACTGCAAGCACATGTACAGCACCCCACCAGTATCAACTGCTTTATCACTCTGCTTGTTGCTGATATTTATCAACATTCTTATTCACTCACCTTACCCAATGCTCTTCTCAACTGGCTCCCATATAGGATTTTTCTTTTTCTCCATTCCCTATAATCATCCTTATGCATTTCAGTTTCAATATTGATGATTGTTCTAACTCCCTTACCTCACGTTTTTAAAATCCATCTCTTGTGATCTCTCTCTCTGCTCCACCTCAGCCATGCATTGGGAATTACACATCCTTACTATGAAGTGAAGTGTGAAGCAACATGGTACACTGGCAATAGTATTGGGTTTTGAATCAGATAATCTAAGTTCAGAGTTTGACTGTTTCTATCCATATGATGTTGGACAAGTCATTTAGCCTCTCTAAGTTTCAATTTCCTCATCTGTAGCGTCAAGTGGTTGGAGTAAATGCTTCTGGACTAGATGTCTCCATATTCTAAATCTATAATCTTATGACTACTTAGAAGTCTACCATTTCCAGAAGACCTGAATTCAAAAATTTTATTCTCTAATCACAATATCCTATATTTCTACCTCTCACACTCTTCCCCTCATACTAGACCTGGTTTTAACAACTTCATTGTAATCTCTGGTCCCTCTATACTACTATATATAGCTATTACGTGCTGACTTTACTTGCAAAGACAAGTTAGCCACTTCAATAATTCACTAATTGTTTTTCTACATGCTCAATACTCCCCTTCCTCTAACTCCCATCTTCCACCATTCCTGACCTATTGTTATTTAATCCTATGTACTCTTACCCATTTAACCAAATTGTGCTCTTGCTACTGGTTTTCTGATTATTGGGGAAAGTAATAGAATATTGGAGAAATCTTAGAAACCATCTGGTTCAACCTGAATCTAAACAAGAATCTCCACTATAACAACTGTCAACAACCGTATTTGAAGACCTGCTGTGAGAAGGAACACAGAACTTCCCGAGGCAGTTTAGGGAGTGCTCTCATTCTTGGGAAGTTCCTCCTTCCATTCAACCTAGTTTGCCTCTTTGCTATTTCTACCCATTGTTGCTAATTCTGCCCTCTGAGGTCAAGCAGAGCACATTCATTAGAAAATTCACATGACAACTCTTCAAATAGTTGAAGACAGTTATAATTTCCCCCAAACTCTTTCCTCTTCCATATTAAATATCCGAAGTTCCTTCACCTAGTCCTCATAAGGCAAGAATCACAGACAATTCATCATGCTAATTACTTTATTCTGGATACTTCATAGCTTATCAGTGTCCTTCCTAATTGTGGTACCCAGAACTGAATATGATATGCTCACATCCCTAGACCTGAACATCATGTTTCTCTTACTGTGGTCAAATGTTGCATTAGTTTTCTGGTCTAAAATTTTACATTGTTGATTCGTATCAAATTTAATGTTCACTAAAATCTCCAGATTTTTTTCAGACAAACTGCAATGTCTCTCCAATCTTGAATTTATAAAGTTCATTTTTGGAATCCAAATGTGAGTCTTTCTTTACATTTCATCTTGTTCTTTTCAATTGCAGACTTTTAAAATCTTGACTGTGTTATTTTGAGTGTGAACTATCTCTCTTAACTTTTTGTCATCTGAATCTTTATTCAAATTATTGATAAAACAGGCTGCCTTGTGATGAATGGTTATCTATTACTGCTCATCTGCCAGTAGAGGTTGAATGTTTTATTTACTTGAATGCTTTAAAGTTAAGCCAGATAGCCACTGAGTTCCTTCTTACCTCTAGCTTCTGTGTTGCTGGATCATTGAACAAAATGATCTCCCTAATGATATTTGTTATGGAGTATTATATAACTTTATTTGTGAGAGGCACCTGTTTTGAAGGGATATATTAAGTCTTCATTTTGTAATCCTGAGTCAAATGCTCTTTAAAAATTGTCACAGAATGGACATGGTGATCTTTTGTTATTGATGTTCTGGTCTGCTATAGAAGATAGTTTACAAAACCCAGTGTGTTCAGTCGTATTTTTTCGAAGTATACCCTTGATGCAAGCCTAGGTCTTTGTTATAAAGTCTTCACAGAAATGAGAAAGCAGGCATATGGGCCACTAGTACCTTCATTTCTTCTTGTTGTTGGTAATATAAAAGCACCATCTGTGACCTTTTCCATTCTTTTGAATCTTTCTTCTTTTAAAGATATCTTAAAAACTGATTCCCAAATGTCTTTAAAATATAATCAGTCTCAGCATGGGTATCTTTCCTATAAATTTGGTCTGGTCCAGCTACTTTTCCTAAATTTCTCTCCTTGAGTGCCTTAACTTCTTCTTCACTTAGACCATTGGGTACTGACATGGTAGAAACAAAATATCATGCCTCCATTATCTTTGCTGATGAAAACAGATCATAATGAAAATGCCAGGAGAAAGGTGCTCCTTTGGTTGATTGTGATCCTTTTGTTTTCATTGACAAATGCCTTCAAAATAACTGGTTCCCACACCAAACTCTCTGCAAATCCTTTTTAAAACCAATGGCTCCCCACCCCCCCTTTTGTGAGAAGATGTTACTTGTAGTCTTAGTTTCTCCTTCTCCATAATATTTTTCAAAAGAGCCCATCATCTACCATTGTTCCAATTGGTTGATTTGTTAATGTTAAGATGGGGATACATGCACCAAAGCTTTCATAATGAATAAAGCATTTAGCTATGCCCTTGTATATCTATATCCCTCGCTGTGTGGGAAGTTTTCCCTAGACCTTATAGACTTTACTCCTGAATCCTTTCCATCTTTACTTCTTCACTGAAGGTGGGACCTGAAGAATTCTCTAAAATACTGAGTTAAGAAAACTAGTATGATGTATCCACCAAATGATCCTAACTCTCCCCTATGGAAAGAGGAAGGAGATGAGTTCCTTAAAAAAAATCTTTTGAGGCACCATAGTGCTGCTTTGATTGCAGTGGGAATCAACTAAGTGGATCATGGGGTAATGAGAGGTAGGGAAATATAAAGGAAAGAACACTTGGTATAAGGCGAACAGAGTTCTATTCTTGGTTCTGACCCAGGTGCTTTAACCAAGTCACTTTACCACTTTGATTTCCATTTCATCATCAATTAAATAATTATTGGAATTATTACTCTGCCTGCCTCACAGAATGACTGTGAGAATCAACTGGAGTACCACGGAAAGTGCTCAAAAAACTTACAAACTCCTGGAAAGGATAGGGCTAAAAGAAAAGCCTGTAACCTGGTAAGGTCACTAAGGAGCAGAGATCGTGAAAGAATTGCCCCCAAGTTGTACAGCATGACAAAGCAGTGTGTAGAGGTAGGGGATAATCCAATCAATCAGTTACCCCACTTAAAATAATTAAAAAGAAACTCTAACTCTGATAATTTTATCAGTTGAGAACACCTCCATTAAATCAATCAATCAAAGGCATTAAACTATTATGCTCTCATACATGCCCTATGGTCCATCTTTAGAATAGTAAACCAGTTTTGACCCTAGAATTTGTGGTTCTGGTGATGTAGAGGAAAAAGTAGTCCAAACAAACCCCTGAGAAGGAAAGTTATAGGAAGAACAAGATTCTCTATCTTTCCCCTACTCCTATAGACCAGAAAACACTATGAATTTCAAAAGATCAGAGGATTTGGGTTTCTCATCAGTGGTCCAACAATGTCTCCAGAAGATCTGACAGCAGTGTCAGCGGTGGGAGCAAAGGGCCAATTAGACACATTGAGGACAAGAAGCTACAAGGATCCCAGGAGAAAGCTTATTTTAGCATGAGCTTTAAGAGGCCTCATGACAGCTCCATGAAGGAGAGAAAAAGATTTCCAACAGAAGAACTTTCAGGCACTGGTGAGTCTCCTAAGTTTCATATTCATTCAGTTTCTGCTCACTAACAATGAGTGTCCCCTGGGTCTGTCCTGGACCTTCTCTTCTTCTAAACCATTTTACTATGTGATCTCGTTAGCTCCAATAGATTCAGTTATCATCTCTATGCAGATGATTCTTAGATCCATTTTTTTCAGCCTTGACTGTTCTGCTCACTTCCAAACTGGAATTATTAACTACTAATCAGACATCTTTAACTGGATATTCTATAACCATCTAAATCTTAACATGTACAAAATGGAATTATCTTACCACCCAAATCCTTCCTTCTTCCAAACATATTTTTGAGCACTATCATCCTTCCAGGCTCATAACCTAGAGATCATCCTCAACCCCTCACTCACATCCTATATATATAAATCTGTTGCCAAGTCTTGAGGTTTCTACCTTCATATCATCTCTTGTATACTTTTCCTCTCCACTTACACAGCTGCCACCATGGTGTAGCTCCTTATTACTTCATATCTGGACCATTGCAACAGTCCACTGGTCTCCCTCTCTCGAGTTTTGTGGTTGTTCCGTCATATCCAATTCTATGTGACCTATGAACTATATAGCACACTGAGTACTTCTATCCTTCACCATCTCCCAAAGTCTGTCCAAACTCATGTTCATTGCTTCCATGACACTATCTATCCATCTCATTACTGCTGTCCCCTTCTCTTTTTGACTTCAATCTTTCCCAACATTAGAGTCTTTTTGAATGAGTCCTGTTATTTCATAATATGGTCAAAGTGTTTAAACTTTAGATTTAGTATTTGTCCTTCTAATGAATAATCTGAATTCATTTCTTTAAGTATTGGCTGATTTGATCTCCTTGCTATCCCAGGGACTCTCAAAAGTCTTCTCCATGGGGTAGAGCCAAGATGGCAGAGAAGAAGGATGCACATATGCTAGCTCTTCCCCCACAGCCCATAAAATACTTGTAAAGAAAGACTCTCAACAAATTCTAGAGCAGCAGAAGTTACAGAACAACATAGTGGAGGAGATTTCCAGCCCAGAGGGACCTGAAAGGCCATCTGTTACACTGGACATGGAGCGGAGCCTAGCCCAGCCTTGGTTGTGCTGCGCAGCTCTGGGAGGAGGACAAGAGCAGGCCTTGGAGCAGAATACCCAGTCGCAGTAGCAGCATTTGCAGATCCTTCAACCCACAGGCACCAAAGGTCAGTGAAAGGGTTTTTTCAGTTGGCCAAGAAGGGCGAAGGGCCTTCCCATAGCTCCTGCCTCAGGCTGCAGCCCTCAGAGATCCCATCTAGTGGGATGCAGCTGTTTCCACAGCAGCCCCTACAGCAGACAACATCTATTGTTGGATCCTAAAACCCCTGGGAGCACTGAGTGGCTGATTCTTACCTCAGCCCTGTACAGGGGCCCTGCCCCCACCTAATACTCCTGAGGGATTTGAGCAGTTGATCTTTATCTCACACTGAATGGCAGCCCTGCCCCTGCAGCTTATCTGAATTTCAGACGGTAGTGCTGAATTGACTAAACTGGAGGTGAGGTGGTTGTGAAGACCTCTATTACTCAGATTCTGGGCACAAAATTTCTGTTTGCTCCCAGACAAGTGTACATGTTTGATTGTACCACTTTGGAGGAACTGAGATCTTACAGACCCCCAGAATATACCCTACTTTTGACAAAGGACCCAAAAGTCAAGTAACTGGTTGGGAAAATGCCCAAAAAAGGGGGAGGGAAATAAAACTATAGAAGGTTACTTTCTTGGTGAACGGATAATTTCTCCCGTCCTTTATGATGAGGAAGAACAATGATTACCATTAGGGAAAGACATAAAAGTCAAGGCTTCTGTATCCCAAACATCCAAAATAAATATTCAATGGTGTCAGGCCATGGAAGAGCTCAAAAAGGATTATGAAAATCAAGTAAGAGAGGTGGAGGAAAAATTGGGAAGAGAAATGAGAGAGATGCAAGAAAATCATGAAAAACAAGTCAAGAGCTTGCTAAAGGAGACCCCAAAAAATACTGAAGAAAATAATACCTTTAAAAATAGGCTAACTCAATTGGCAAAAGAGGTTCAAAAAATCCATGAGGAGAAGAATGCTTTAAAAATTAGCCAAATGGAAATTAGCCAAATGGAAAAGGAGGTTCAAAAACTCACTGAAGAAAATAGTTCTTTAAAAATTAGAATGGAACAGATGGAGGCTAATGACTTTCTGAGAAACCAAGAAATCATAAAACAAAACCAAAAGAATGAAAAAATGGAAGATAATGAGAAATATCTCATTGGAAAAACAATTAACCTGGAAAATAGATCCAGGAGAAACAATTTAAAAATGATGGGACTACCTGAAAGTCATGATCAAAATAAGAGCCTAGACATCATCTTTCATGAAATTATCAAGGAAAACTGCTCTGATATTCTAGAACCACAGGGAAAAATAAATATTAAAAGAATCCACTGATCACCTCCTGAAAGAGATCCAAAAAAACAAACTCCTAGGAACATTGTAGCCAAATTCCAGAGTTCCCAATCAAGGAAAAAATATTGAAAGCAGTTAGAAAGAAACAATTTGAGTATTGTGGAAATACAATCAGGATAACACAAGATCTAGCAGCTTTACATTAAAGGATTGAAGGGTGTGGAATATGAGATCCCAGAAGTCAGAGGAACTAGGACTAAAACCAAGAATCACCTACCCAGCAAAACTGAGTGTAATACTTCAGGGGAAAAAATGGTCTTTTAGTGAAGTAGAGGACTTTCAAGCATTCTTGATGAAAAGACCAGAGCTGAAAAGAAAATTTGACTTTCAAACACAAGAATGAAGAGAAGCATAGAAAGGTAAATAGCAAGGAGAAATCATAAGGAACTTACTAAAGTTGAACTGTTTACATTCCTACATGGGAAGATAATATTTGTAACTCTTGAAACTTTTTTCAGTATCTGAGTAGTTGGTGAGATTACACACATACATCTAGAGAGAGAGAGACAAAGACAGAGACAGAGACAAAGACAGAGAGACAGAGAGCACAGGGTGAGTTAAATAGGATAGCATCATATCTTAAAAAAATTAAATTAAGAGGTGAGAGAGGAATATATTGGGAGGAGAAAGGGAGAAATGGAATGGGGCAAATTATCTGTCATAAAAGAGGCAAGTAAAAAACTTTTCAGTGGTGGGAAAAAGGACGGAGGTGAGAGAAAAAACATGAAGCTTACTCTCATCACATTGGACCAAAGGAAGGAATAAAATGCCCACTCATTTTGATATGAAAACCTATCTTACAATATAGGAAAGTGGGAGAGAACTGGATAAGCAGGGTTGGGGGATGATGGAAGGGAATGGGAGGAGGGAGCAATTAGAAGTCAACACTCTTGGGGAGGGACAAGGTCAAAATAGAGAATAGAAGAAATGGGGGGCAGGATAGAATGGAGATAAAGATAGTAAATATAGTTAACACAACATGACTCTTATGGCAGTCATTTGCAAAATTACACAGATATGGCCTATTTTGAATTGCTTGCCTTCCCAATGGAGATGAGCGGGGTGGGAGGGAGGAAGAGAAGTTGGAACAACTGTTGAGTATTGTTCTTGCATACAACTAGGAAATAAGAAATACAGGTAATGGGTTATAGAAATTTATCTTGCCCTACAGGACAAAAGATAGGGATAAGGGAAGGGAGGGATGTTAGAAGGAAGGGCAGATTGGTGACAGGGACAATTAGAATGCTCGGTGTTTTGGCAGGGAGGGAAGAAATGGGAAGAAAATTTGGAACTCAAAATTTTGTGGAAATGAATGTTGAAAACTTAAATAAATTTTTAAAAAAGTCTTCTCTAGCACCACAAGTCAAAAGTATCAGTTCTGTGGCACTCGACTTTCTTATAGTACAACTCTCACAGCCATACATTACTACTGAAAAAACCATTACATTGACTTACTTGGACCTTTGTTAGCAAGGCAATATCTTCTTTTTAGTGTGTGTCCATATTTGTCATAGCTTTCCTTCCAAGGGGCAAGTGTCTTTTAATTTCATGGCTAGTCATCCTCTACAGTGATCTTTGAGCCCATGAATATAAAATCTGACATTCATTTCTTCTCCCTCTGTTTGCCAGGAAGTGATGGAACCAGTTGCCTAGATCTTAGGTTTTCTTTTCTTTTTTAATGTTAGACTTCAAGCCAACTTTTATACTCTCCTCTTTCACTCTCATCAAGAGGCTTCTTAATTTCTCTTCACTTTCTGCCTTCAGAGTGGTTATCATTTACATATTTAAGACTGTTTATACTTTTTTGGGCAAACATGTTTGAAGGCTTTTGATTCATCCAGCCTGGAATTTCCTGTAATATGCTCTGCATATAAGTTAAATAAATAAATCTCCCCACCCCCCACTTAAATTCACCTTCCACTCAGCCTCCAAAGGTATCTTCCTAAAGCAGAAATCTAACTATATTGTTCCTCCTTCTTTCTCCTGGTTAAAGATTTAGCTTAGATCCCAACCACAGGTAATGGCCTACTTCTGAGATTACCTCCCATTTGCAGTGTATATCTCTAGTACATGCATAGCTTTTGGCATGGATCAGTTCCCATTAGACTGTAAGCTACTTGAGAACAGGGATGATGTTTTTACCTTTTTTTGTATTCATGGCATTTAGCACAGTGTCTGGCACATAGTACATGCTTAATAATAAATAGCATGTATTATTATATAAATTTATTATAAATATATATTTAATATAATATATTTGTATATTACATAATATTACATTGATAACATATGATATAGATATAAGTTATATAAATATAGACTATCTAATTTAATTTAAAATAATTATAAAATTATGTAAAATTGTATAAATATAAAAATAAATAACTTATATGAATAATAACTATAATAAAAATAAATAACTAAAACAAATAATAATATTGCCTGTCTGACTCAGGAGCTGTTACCACATGTGCTCTAAGCTTGATTTCACTTTCATCTGTGTGTATTTTTGTGAGTGTGACACATATATTTTAGTGGATGGGGGAGGGGAGATGTTTATACCAAGTTTGTTCTTATTATACAACTAAATACTTGTTTCTAAAAGTTAATTAATCCTGGATGGTTAATTGATATCATCTGAAAATGAAATTGAGGAAGACTACTGGTGAGAGCTCATTAGCTGTAGCATTAGAAACCCCAGCTCGCAGAGTCCCCCAGAACTATGAGGTAAGTCATAGTAACTGTCCTCTGGTGATCTGACTTTCCAATATGAATGAGAGTTGAGAAAGTAGTCCCAGAGCCCCTCTGGGACTACAAGTATAGAGGGGATTTTGGTATGTGTGTATTCCTCCCCCACCTTATGATTTCATTGCTTTACAGATCTCAAAGATGAGTAAACTCATTCTACCAAAGTAGATTAACAACTAAATTCTTTAACTTATAGTCTTAGAGAGTTACCTGGCGGCACTGGGAGGGTAAGTAAATTGTGAGGGTTGCAGCCAGTATTTGGTGGAGGTGGCATTGGAAGCCAGAGCTTTCTGATTGCAGGGTTTGCTGTCTATTTACTATGCCATGATTCCAGTCAGGGTAATGGACCATGCAATATAAAAATGGTATTGATATTTCTTTGTAAAATAATAAGATCCTATTATCTACATTTCTATCCTTCTGTGACTAAATGTTTTTCTCCAGCCTATGTTCAGTACTACCAGATCTTTTCTGTACAAAGCATTTTGTGATTTCTCTATTGCTTCCTCCACTGTAATTCTTATCCTATTCTTTGTGTATATATTTATATGTATGTTTTCAAGGCCTCATGCTTCATTGGGGGTTTGATTCCATTTATTATTTGTCAGTCAAATCTCAATCTAGTTGTATTTTTCATTGTAACAAATTGTCTCCTGGCCATTGCACAATTGCTTTCTTTTCATTAGCCCCTGTAACAGAGCCACAAAGCTGTCTGTTGTGGTAATTTATGATGGATGTCAGAAATCACATCCCCAAACAGGTTCCCTTCTGGACTTTGCTCCAGGTTTAGGTTTTATTTTCACTTTATTTCATGAAGCACTTACTCCTTTGCTCACCAATCCCTGCACTCCCTCCCCTATAGCCTTGTTTCAACCTCTTACCTATCTCAGTGATGACCATTCTCTTTTCACAGGCTCAATTGCTACACTCCCGGTCTTCAAAACACAGTTCAGCTCTCATCTTCTCCCAGAAGGTTCCAAATCAACTGAAAGAGAAATTGGATTTGTGCCAGAACCAATCAGATTAATGGGCATCCTTCTTTCCTCTTTTATCATTGCATGACAAGTATCTAATCCTGTATGATATCACATTTTCCGTTTTGGGATCTTGGTCAAACCAGAATAGATGTTCCTTTAAGTCAGAGATCATATCTTTGATTTGTTTTGAATTACATGTTCAGAGTGTCTAAACCAGTTCTTAACCTTTGTTATATCTTTGATCCCTTTGGCAGCCTGGGGAAGCCCATGAATGCTTTCTCAGAATAATGTTTTCAAATGCATGAAGTAAAATAACATAGGATTACAACAGGAACAAATGATGTTGAAATAGTTATAATTTTTTTGGACCCCAGATTGAGTCCATAGGCTGCGTGTTACACAGCCAATCTTTGTTGATACCTCCCCAGAAATATATTTGAATTATTTATATTTTTAGTTGTTTTATGTCTACGTCATTAGAGAATCTCCACTATTTAGGAGAAATAGGAATTTGATACTATGAGGTTTGCTCCTGGCTTTAGAAGCAATGGTGGTTCACAAGTTTATAAGGTCCTAGTATTAAATTATTTGTTGTTACTGAAGCAGCAAAAATGCACCCAAGCTATCGTTCTCTAAGATAAATATCTAGTGATAGCACTTTATATATTGGTCCAAAAATAGTTCATACCCTCCAAATGATCTCTCTGCAAGAGGGAAAAAATAGATAGATACACACTAAAAAATTAAAAAAAAAATGATAGATTGCACTGAGGTTTTGTATGAACTCAGAATAAGTGTGCAGCATACATATATGTATGCACACAAACACTTATAGGGGCAATGCCGTATGTGTGTATCTGTGTGTTTTCCAGGAGGCCAGATATAGTCTTCTTTTGTTTTTTTAATTTTTTTTTTGGATGCAATTGGGGTTAAATGACTTGCTCAGGATCACATAGCTAGTAAGTGTCTGAGGCTGGATTTTAATTCAGGTCCTCCTGACTCCCAGGCCAGTATGCTATCTACTGTGCCACCTACCTGCTTGCCCCCCCCCCAATAATCTTGAGTTATTCCTATGCATTGATTTATGTCTGTGAAAATCTCAAAATATTCCAATTTTTTAAAATATCCTTTGTTCCTTTTTGCTTATTATCTACTTGGTTTTTTTAAGCCACCCAGGCTCTGGAAGCATTGCTAACAATCAGGTAATTTCCCTGCCATGTTAGTGGTCCAGGGTGAAGCCCTTCATCTCCTTCCAGGAGATTGTCCGATATTTGAGGTACAACTAAAGAAAAGTGAAGAAGAAGTCATCTGAGAGCAAAACGTTACGAGTCTAGTCAATGTGGCAATGCCTTAAGCTTGTTCTTAAAAAGCAAATCATTGAACAGAGGTTCACAGTGTTTTACACAAATCTCTTTTTCTTGAATACTGAAATGTTAGTGGTAAATGATTGTTAAGTTCCCAAATAAAAAAACACTTCATTAAAAAAGAAAATATCCCCCAGCTCAGAGAAAAAGCAAACCCTAAAACTTTTACCATTCGCTATGATAATCCCTGAAAATCTACAATTAAAAGTTCATTCCTTCAGTTAGGAAAGAATAATACTTTAAGTCTTATATGCTAGTACAAATAAGTTTAACATATTTTATGGTGAGCAGATTTTTGACAGCAACAGAGTGGGAGAAGATTATGAAGATGTTGGAAGTCCAAAGGAATGGAAAGAAGGTGCTGGAAGAGGAGACTTACGGTACCCACAAATAAAAAAAAATTAACTCCATAATTTTGCCTAGAAGCAGTCCTAGATGGAGTTACCAAGTGAATAGCTGATGTGTTTGCATATCCACTAGACAGGAAAGGGAGAAATTGAACTTAAATATGTAGTACTATATTTTTACAAAATTATTCTGGGCCAACACTCTCCTAAAACCACAGAAACATATAATTATAGGAACTCAGAAGAGGCAGTTTTATATATTGGAAGAAAAAGAACTGTATTTAGAACTAGAGATCCTGGTTTCAAACCCTGGCTCTGTCATTTTTTTTTTCTGTATGACCTTAGGTAAGTCACTTTACATTTCTAGACCTGAGTTAGTCATTTGTAAAATGGGATTTTGGCCTACACAGTCTAAAAACTTGTAAGAAATAAAACACTAAACAACCTCTCCCTGGAATATATAACATCTCTCCACACTTAACTATTGTCATTTTTTAAAACTAGAAAGGGGATATGTTTTCGTTAGGTTGTCTTTGTTTTGCTTTATGAGTACGAAAGTAGTGAATGACTCCACTTTGGCAGGTGGAGTGATCAAAGAAAAATTTTCTTTTACTTCAGAATTCTAGTTGGTCCTTAGAAGGTATAACTGATGATACTCTAAGAGATGCTCCTAAGTTGGTTGTGACCAATTATCCCAAAAGGAAAACCTGCAGAGTTGAATAGATCCTTCTGTGCTTTGGGTCTTATATAACACATTCCCTACTCGGGGGAAGCCGCCTTGGTCCAATTTACTAGATCCTATAAATCTCATGGCAAATACGATTAGGGAGAATAGACTGATCCGAACCTTCTTCATCTTGTAAGTCCTTTCCTAAGTGTGGGAGAAGGATGAAAGGAACAGGTATTGAGGTTTCATGCTTTTTGTAATTTAGCAGAACTGACCATGAAGTGATGTAATTGAGCAGTGAACAATCTGGCAAATCATATTGCCCAATGATCTCCAGCAGTTCATGTCAGGTCACCTTAGCTACCCAGTTCACTCTAAACATTTGCTTGAAGGTGATGAAGCATTAGGTTGAAGTAAGATCCTTGACCCCGGATTCCTTAAACTCAACTGTAGACCCATCGTCCATGTAGTTCCATAATGAAAAACGGCAGTTTTGGCTATTTGTGTATTAAAGATAAGTAGCATAGCACTACAAGAAGCATTTGGATCATTTTGAGGAGTCTGCCATATAATCAAGGTTTTACCATAGTGCCCAGAGAGCTGGCCCTAGAGTCAGGAAGACCTGAGTTCAAATCAAGTCTCAGATACTTGTTAATTGTGTGATCTTGGACAAGTCACTTAACTTCTGTCTGCCTCAGTTTCCTCATCTGTAAAATGGGGATAAAAACACCACATCCCTTCTAGGGTTGTTATGAAGATAATTTTAAGGCACCTGGCACAGTACCTAGGTACAGACGTGTTAGCTATTACTACTTCTATTACTATAAGCTATTATTTTTCCTCTAGAATTGTCCTGCAAATTAGTATGGATTCTTCACGCAGATGTCTTGATCATTTCCAAAAGAAAAGCGGATGCTTTCATTGCATTGTGTTAAGTAGCCTGGCTGGTGCTGTACTCCTTTACAGGTTCTTTGTTATGGTTGTTTAGTTATTATCAGTCATGTTTAACTTTTCATGACCCCTTTTGGGATTTCCTTGGCAAAGGTACTGGGGTGGTTTGCCATTTCCTTCTCTGGCTCATTTTACAGATAAGGAGACTGAGGCAAACAGGGTCAAGTAACTTACGCAGGGTCACGCAACTAGTAAGTATCTGAGTTTGGATTTGCACTCAGGTCTTCTTGACTCCAGGCCTGGCACACTATTTACTACACCCTCTATCTCCCCTGTACAGGCTCTATGATATAAGAATCAAGTCCAGGACATCAGGTATATCTTCTACATAGCAGTTTGGTAACACTTAAGGGCGTCTCCCCATTCCTATATGAGTCCCCCAGGCAAAGTTTCTCTATTTTCAGAGTATTCTATGGGTCTATATCCATTCAAAATCCTAATTTGTGATCCTCTACCAATGTGTCTACTTCTATTAGTCAGAGGACATTTAATTCAAATCAAGGCATTTAATGAAACAGCATAGGAAGAAACACAGCAGCAACGCATTTCTTCCGGTGTTTCAGAGTATACATCTCACGAATATGCACACCATTAATGAGAAAAGTCACCTTCATTGTGAAGAATGTACATGAACATGGAGAGGAGTCCATGTAGACTATACCTGGAGTCAGATTGCCCTTGTGGAGGGATACACACAAGGAATTTGTGAGTGCAGGATGCATACTTTGAAGTCAATATTTCATGTCACCAAAGCTGTAGGGACACTGATCTTCTTGCAATGTCATCGTGCTATTCTCTGGGTTTGCTTCTCCATCAGTCTTGCATGATACAGGGTCTGTCCTGGATATATTTACTTTGTAGGATACATAGTCTTTACCTGACTTCACTCGAAATGCTTTCACTCATCTTGTATTTGCCAGGTGTAGTTGCAGGGGGCAAATGGTTGTAAAGGGCTTCTCCCTTTGGAGCTTCTTGTTTTAGATAGAATCCACTGTCTCTTCCTTGTGGGAGGAACAGGCTTTTAGTATCAGTTTTTCCTGCTGCAGCTATTTTTAGAAAGGACAACACTGAGTACACCCAGTAATTGGACTGGGAGAGGAAAAAAAGCCTTCCTAGGGAAAAGCCCTCTCTGGCTTTTTCCTCATGAGCAAGTGGCATCTGTTTCTCAGAATGGCTTTTCTTCTCTAGATGGAGATGCTTTGCCTCAGGCCTAATTATTTGGGACACTTGAGTCAGAGGCAGGTCTGTATTCATATGAACAATATCCCAGGTGAGTTGCTTATCATGTGGCCAGAATAATTCGATAACTAAGCTTTGGGAGCAATAACATGTTTTGTTGTTCAGTTGTGTTTGACTCCTTGTGATCCCATTTGGGGTTTTCCTAGAAAAATCCTGGATTGGTTGGCCTTTTCCCTCTCCAGCTCATTTTCCAGATGAGGAAACTGAGGCCAACAGAGTTAAGTGACTTGCCAAGGATCACACAGCTAGTAAGTGTCGGAGGTCAGATTTGAGCTCAGGAAGATGAGTCTTCCTGACTCTAGGCTTGGCATTCTATTCACTGGTATCATCTAGCTGCTACATAGATTTTTTATATTTCAGGAGAACTAGGATATTGGTTGTTATATATACCCTTGTCCAGCTTCCAGTCTGGAATATTCTCTACCTCTCAGTCTATTGAAATCCATCATTCCCTAGATTAGATGCCTCTTCTTTCCTGAAACCTTCCCTGAACCCTCCCCAAACCCCAGCTGACCATGATCTCTTCTTCCAATTTCTCATCTAAGTGGGGAAGGGATTAAGGATCTATATGTAACATCTACTAGGTGCCAGGACGTATACTAAGTACTTTACAGGTATAACCTCATTTGTGTTATTATTGTTCCCATTTTATAGCTGAGGAAACTGAGGCAAGCAGTGGTTAAGTGACTTGCCAGGAACGCAGCTAGTTATACGCCTGAGGCTGGACATGAACTCAGGCTTTCTTGACTCTAAGCTCCAATGTTCTATGTACTGTACCACCTGATTACACTTATTTGCACGGTCATGGTCCTCATCTTTGCCAAATAAAAGCAAGAGCTAAGAAGGAGAGGGCAAACACGGCCACCTTAGGGAAGGATCTATGTGATTTGGGCTTCAAGTAGAATACCAGGCACTGACAAGCTTCTTGAGGGCAGTGACTATTTTGGTTTTGCCTTTGTATCCCGAGTTCCCAACACCATGCCTTGCATTTAACAAATCAAATTTTACAAAGTAATTAATTGACATTCAGTAAATATGAATTGTAGCATAAGCCATGCATGTGCAAAGGTACGCAGGTTTGAAATACAACTGGCTCGTTTGGGAGATGATGGGGACACTGAGTCACCTGGAATTGAATTGAAAGTAATGAGAGATAAAGGCAGGATGGGAGGTCATCTTGTAAACACTTGAATGTCAGGCCAAGGAATTTGGACTTAATTATATTTTAGATAATGATGCATCTTTAAGGTTTTTGAACAGCGAAATGAGGATGAAAGCAATGTTAAAGAAGAAAAATCTGGTAGTACTACATTGGTGGGGTTTGAACAAAGAGGTCTAAAGGTAGATGAACTTATTAGGAAGCTGCTGTAATAATCTATGTACATGTTCATAAGGGATTGGATGTAGGGTTAGAGCGGCAAGCTTGGAGGAAAAGGAATGGACGTGGCATGATGCAATCTTTGATGATGTCTATGGTGACATATTTAAACATTTTTCCCAATCTCCCTTAATTCTGTACCTTCCCTCTGTTGATTATTTCCTATTTATCCTGCATACAACTCACTTGCAACATAGTTGTTTGCATGTTATTTCTTCTGCTAGATTGTGAGCTCCTTAAGACTATCTTTTGCCTTTCTTTGTACCCCCATTGCTTAAAACACTGCCTCCTGGCACGTGCTGCTGCTAAGTCATTCAGTCCTATCTGACTCCTTGTGACCTTGTGAGCCATATTGTCCATGAGGTTTTCTTGGCAAAGATAGTGGAGTAATATTCCATTTTTTTCTCTAACAGATTAAGGCAAACGAAGATTAAGTGACTTGCTCAGGGTCACACAGCTAGTAAGTGTCTGGGTCAGGATTTGAACTCATGTCTTTCTAAATCTAGGCCTGGTGTTCTATCCACTACTTCCACTAGGTGCCACCTAGCTGCCTCAACATTTATTAAGTACTTACTGTGTGTAAGCCTAAAGTCCCCAAAGGCATTGACCTTGACTTTGCAGCTCTGTTGAAATCCAAAACTTGGAGTGAATTGGGAAGTAAGGTGCTGTGAATATAAGAAGGAAAAGCAAAAAGGAAATGGGATGGCTAGTATTTTCTCAACTAGAGAAACAAAACAGTAGAATCGTTTATCCACAGGCACCAAATTAGCCTAGAAAACTATACAAAATGTAGCTGGATTATTTTTGTATCCTTCTGAACGAGTATGGGGGTCCATGCTACCCTTCTTCCAATGCGGGGCACAGTGTTAACTGGAGATGAACGGAAATTGGAAGCGAGGGAAATCTGTCTTAAGAGCATAGATTTAGAGGTCCAAGTCTCTTATTATACAGATGAGAAATTTGAATCCAGAGAAGTTCAGCAATTTACCCAAGGTCACCTAGATTATAAGAAACAGCAAGATTTGAACCCAGACCCTTAGAATTTTCCATGTCATGCTGCCCCCATCTGCTCAGTGTTGAAGGTAAGTCATCACAAAAAGTGATAACCTGATTAGAACTTCCTCTTAGATCTCAAACTAGAATAAAAGAAAGGGCTACAGGAAGAATCCATCTCCTGCCTGAATTCTAGCCTTTGAGGGACAGGAAATCATCAGGAGTGCTCAATGAATACAGACTTCAGGAAAATGGGATATAGGGAAACAACACTGATGTTGTGTTGTTCCTTCTACCCACAAACAGTGGCAGGCTGAAAACGGAATTGTATTGGACTATATTTTGGCACCCAGCGCAAGTCGATGAAATCTATCATCAAATAAATGCTTTGTGAAAAGTTCAGAGAACAACTTTGAGTCACCAAAGTATTCTGACTATTATAAAGACTCAGATTAACCTCAAAGATCCTGTGAAGGGAAGATGCTATTTGAATCCAGAAAGGAATATTACTGTGATGTAGAAAATGATGACCTGGTTGATTGAGAAAAACATAGAAAGACTTGAACTTACAAAAGAAGATGCCATCTTCAGAGAAGCAGATGACAAATGGTCTTACATATTTGTGTATGAGTGTGTATGTCTCTGTTTATAGATACCTGTGTATATGTGTGTGTATACCTGTGCATATATATGTGTCTTCATGCTTGATTGTAGCCTTCTTGGGGGAGGGGGCAGTAAAGAGGGGAAAAAAATAGAGTGCATAGCAGACAACACAAGAAAACCAGCAGCAAAGCAAAGAAAAGATGGGCAGCTCTGAAAACAACATGTAGTATTTATTATATAGGGTTTCTTGAAATGGAAATTTATTGTTTTATATTGAATCCTCCCTTATGGTTCTGCTGTGTATATGGCAATGTTTCTTTTTTCCCTTTTCTCATTTTGTATTTAAGTGTAAAATAAAAAAAATTAGAAAGAAAAATTTAGTTGAGTGGAGGGAGACCTTAGGAGATGACCACATTATATCCCTTTAGAGGCTACTAGCTGGGTTGGGAGACAAAGCCAGGGATCTCCCAGAGGGCAGCCCTTGGGGGAGGAAGCCTATTACCTACTAGCTTCATATTCAACAAATAATTTTTCCAATTATGGCCCAAGCTCTTTTGTTTCTATGCTGTGGAAATTTTACAAGGGCTGTCACACCTTCTAATTTCCAGTCTTCTGGGAGAAAGTCTAGTTGCCCCACCCTAATTATGGCTCTGATCTAAAGGATATTGAAAATCAAGGTACCAGATTTTTGTAAAATTTGGCCGCCCGTTTATGGTAAGAACAAAGGACCCTTTGAAGGAGGAATGTGTAGCTGCTTGCAGATTTTTTTTAAAGATTCTTCCATTTCTGCATCTCAATAAAATAAAACATTATCTCAAATGATAGCTCAATGGGGACTTCTGTTCCCTTTGCCAATATCTTGAATACTGTTGGCAAACAGAAACTTGGGACTACTTAGCTACTAACACAGCACACAAGAAAATAATGCTGGAAAGACACAATTATTTTTTTCTAAATGTTTCTGCATTTTCCCATGAAGTATGTACTTCCTGACAACCAGAAGGCAAGAACTTTTAGCTCATAAATAGTAATTGACTAATGAGTTTAAATCAATAAAATTGCTGCAGTTCAAAGGGAGAACAAGCTTCCCTGAGGGAACCAAACCTGGAGAGTAAAACTGCAGCTATTGTGTGAGATTAGATGAATATTTTTTTACTGAGAATTGAAAATTCTCCTGAGAAGGAAAGCTGTGGCAGTGAGTGGGGGGCACCAGCAGGTAGTTCAGAGAAACAGCATCAGATGAGCCCTCCAGGGGAACCTTGGGGGCTCTGCTTTGGAAGAGGCTAGAACTGAAATAACAAGCCAGTTGCAGCTCTCCAGTAAGCCAAGAGATTTAGCAGAGCCTGTCAATTTGCTCAAATGTGCATACACTCTGTAAGCAAAGACAGAGTTGGTAAAAGCAGGGTGACAGCAGGGAAGGGTGGGTCCATGTTGGAGAAGCCAGTGTTGGAGGCACAAACAGGCCTGGTGTAGTGCATGAATTTTGTGGGCACTCCATTGTGTAACAGACATTAAATGAATTGGATTGGAGCAAGGGAGTCAGGAAATCCTGAGGCGATAATGAATGTACAAACTTAGATCATGAGGATGTGTAGCAGACATCAGTAAAGAGCTCAGCATCCAAGACACATTAGGGAAACTGATGTCTTCTGGAACTGGGCTCTTCAACGGGTAACTTACAGACAGGAACAATCAAATCTGTTTTAGGCATTTGGGAAAGCTCAGCCATGCTACTTCTTCCCCTCCCCCACGGAGGGAAGCTCTGAGAGCCCCTAATGAGGCCCTTTTCAGTCAACCCTCACTATTGTCAGAGCCCACTGGCTCTGCCTTGTCAACAGCCTCCTCTTTCTAACTCATTCTATGGGTTAAGAATTATATGACGGAATCAGAGACAGAGACAGAAAGAGAAACAGAGAGCCAGAGAAAAAGAGCCAGAGAGGGATGAGGGGGAGAGAAAAAGAGACAGAGAAAGAGAGGAAGGGGAAGAAAGAGAAAGACAGAAAAAGGGAGACGAAGAGAGACAGACACATGCATGCACACTCACACACACCCGGAGAAAGAGATTTCTGAGAATTTTCAGTATTTGATGACCCTGGGCAAATTTTTTACATCATGTGATAAAACATCATTGTGAAACTGGTATCTGATGGGCAATAGGTTAACCCAGAGGTGGGGAACTTGCAGTCTTGAGGCCACATGTGGATTTCTAGGTCCTTGGGTGCAGCCTTTTGACTGAGTCCAAATTTCACAGAACAAATTCTTTTATTAAAGGGATTTATTTTCTGATGTTTGGATTCAGTCAAAGGACCACACTTGAGCACCTAGAGGGCTATATGTGACCTTGAAGCCACAGATTCCCCACCCCTGGGTTAACCCTTGAATACAGAACTTGAAGTCCTTCTTTCCCTTCATAATGACACAGAGATCAGGACTTAGATTGAATCCAATCATATTTAAAAATATCTAACGGACCAGATAGACATAATTCTAGCTGGTTACCCCCCATCTATCTGAGGAGAGCAAAGTAACCTCTGGCCCCAGCCTCCTGCTTCCCCTTCTTGCAAAAATGAAAGACACCCCTGGAAAATGGCAGGGAGTGAAGAAGCTACCGATGTCCATTCTGTCCCCCATTCAAACCACACAATGACACCCGCATCCTACACACAGGGCCTTACAACATTTGAGGCTTTTCATTATACTAAAAATAGAATGCAAAGTAAATCACAAGAAGAAATAGTGCAGTATAATCAATAGAATCCAGGTCTTAGAGTCAGAAAACTCGAGTTTGAATTCTGCCTCAGATGCTGACTAAATATAGAACTTGCTGGGCAAGTCAGGTTTCTCTTCTAGAAATCAAATTTCATCATCTGAAAAAATGAAAGGGTTGGCTCTAATGACCTCAATAGTCCATTTTAGCTCTAAATCTATGGTCCAATGAGTAAGAATAAGCAGTTTTTAGCCCCCATGCTATGTGACTGTCTGCTTCAGATAGCAGCCAGGTGCACTGATCTGTTCCCCAATGAGTCATTCATCTTGTATCCAAACCACATCAAGGATATCACAGGTTAGCTTTGGTAGCATCATCACTCTGAGGGATTTCCTGCCCTGTTTCATTTACCTGAGGGTAGGCAGATAGTCCTAGCAGGTTCTCAAATTCCTCCCTAAGGTTGTCTGGGGTAGACAATCTAGCAAGAACAAACTCCTTCTTTGCTGCTATGTCTCAAGTTCCATCTGGTTGTGTTTTCATGAATCTAAACACTGCTAGTATTTCTTTCTGCCTTCCTCACATCTCTCTCTGCTCACTCCACATTCCCTCCAGTTCTCTTCTCAAAAACCTTCTGCACCTTGGCAATATCCCTGTTTGCACACTCACATCAAAAGTCTGGGACCTCTTGCATTAAGGGAATCTGTCTAGGCCCAAAAGCATCGTGGATACATGGCAGTCCTATGGTGAGGTTTGTGGTGGATGTAAGGCTCAAAGTGCTACAGAACCATGAGCTATTATCCTACATCATTACCAGATAAAATATAAATTCTTCAAGATGACATTCAAGTCCCTCCATAATTTGACTCCAATCTACCTTCTTGGCCATGTCTTACACTACTCCCCCATATCTCATACTATTGCCAAACTAAATTGCTCATTGGTCAATAAGCATGCCCTGTTCTTTTTCTCTCTCTTTACTTATGCTATTTGTTTTTTGGCCTAGAATGTGATTTCCCAATCTCTTTTAAATGAAATCCTACCCATTCTTAAAGATCCTATTCAAAAGCTTTTTTCCTCCATGAAACTTCTTATGATATTCCTAGACAGAAGTGAATTGACTTGACCTCACTTATCACATACTGCCTTGATTGAACTTGTATTGAACTGACATGTACATGTGCATTTTCTTCTACTGTCCAATATATGGACAGTGTTTATGTCTTTCTGAGTTCCTCTAGTTTGGACTTGTAACTTCATTGATACAGGAAATTTCTAGTAAGAAAATTGTTTCTGATAATATAGACCGTCTCTGCAGATGATTCTTAGATCTATGCATTGAACCCTTGTTTCTCTCCTGAACTCCAGCATCATCATTAGATGGTAAATTAGACTGTCTTTTGCCTGTTTTTATACGCCCAGTTCTTAGTACAGTGCCTAACATATAATAGGCACTTAATACATATTTATTGACAGACATGGCCAGGTGCCTATTGGACATCTCAAACTGGATATCTCATAGATATCTTGAACTCAATATGTCCAAAACTGACCCATTATCTTTTCCCCCAAACCCTTCACTCTATTAAACTTTCCTTGCTGAGGACACCACCATTTTCCCAGATTCAGAGTCTCATAGTCATCCATCTCTCCTCTCTTGTAAACACCTCTCATTTCCAATCTGTAGTCAGATCTGATATTTCTACCTTCATTGCAATAATCTCCTGGCTGATGAAGATCAGTTGCCAAAAATTTCTCCCCACTCCAGGATATACTCTACTCAGCTGTCAAAGTGATATTCCTAAAGCACAGGTCTGGCCAGGTCATCCCCCTACTCAATAAACTCTAGTGGCTCCTTATTAACTCCAGGATAAAAGATAAAATTCAAATTTTTGGTTTTTTAAAGCCTTCCACAAGTTTACCCTTTTTTCCTTTTCAATTTTCTTAGACTTTATTCCTTTTTACATACCTCTCTGTCCACCCTGATCTCCTGTTGTTCAGTTGTTTTCAGTTGTGTTCCCATTTGGGGTTTTCTTGGTGAAGATATTGAAGTAGTTTGCCATTTCCTTCTCCAATTCATTTTACAGATGAGGAAACTGAGGTCAACAGGGTCAAATAACTTGCCCAGGGTCACACAGCTAGGAAGTGTCTGAAACCTATTTTGAACTCATGTCTTTCTGACTCCAGGCTCAGTACTCCATTCACTAGCTGCTGGACACCAAGCCAATAAATACAGTCCTTTTGTTCTGGGTCCTCTTCCAAGTCTAGCTGAAGTTTATTCCCACTTGGCTTGATTTGCCTTGCTTCTTTTTTCTTGTTATTAAATTGTCAGAGTAGTCACTCAGAAGTTGAGTGACAGAACAAAGCTTTGGATGTTTGAACCTCTGACTAAATCTTTCTGCTGTGCCAGTAAAAAAAATATACATATTCAATGGTTTACAAAGGAGCTGCAAACTGTTAATAAAGTCAGTTAAGCAACAAGCATTTATTAAGCACCTATTATGTGCCACCACATGAAAAGATGCTCAAACTCCTTTATAATCAGAAATGCAAATCAAAGCAGCAATAAGGTGCAACCTCAGGCCCACCAGAATGGGAAAAATAGTATAACATGATGCAAATTTAATGTTGCAGTTTTGGCAGAGCTGAAAATGCATTGCTGGAGGGATTGCAGCCTGGCACAAACATTTTGGAGGTCCATATGATGATAGGCATTGAGTCACAGAAGTGATCATAGATTTCAAACTAGGACTCCATCTGAAAACATCATAAAAAGAAAAAATGAACCTATCTGTATAAAAATATCTGTGGTTACTTTATTTGTAGCCACCACAATGACAACAACTGGAAACAACCTATATGTCCAACAATCAAAGCATAACTGAATAAATTATTGTTTTGTCATGCTCTGATAAATGATGGTGCTGCATTCAGTGGTAAATATTAAGGACACAGATATCAGGGGATATCTCTACTGTGTGATGGGGACACCATTAGAAGAATAAAAACTCTATACATGTTGATTACAAATTTTTGTTTTTAATGTAAGAAAGAAAGAAACAAGGAGGGAAAACTGGACTTTTCCCATCCTGTACTGTTCCAGTTGATTTTTTTGAATCAAAGGGTAGGACTTAGCATTTACCTCTGTAACTACAATGTATTGGTTTTGTCCCTAAAGGTTAAATGTGTCCACATGTGTCTGTCTAGAAAAGGCAGCTTGCAAGGAGGCAGAACAGATATTTCTAAAATCTCTTTCTCCCTACCCTTCTCCAAGGAAGACTTTGATTTCTGCCAGGACAGAAAACAAAAGATTGAGATAACGATTGGCCAAGATGCTACTCAGAGAGAGGAGTAATTATATTTGTCTGCTCCTTAAATGTTGTTAGTCTAGGGGGTATAATTTTTGGGTTCAAACTGCACTCCTGATTACTATTCCTTAATCTGAAAGAAGGGCCCCAAGCTTTATATCCAAGTCCCTTCCCACCAGATGCCAATTTTACAGTGAATAAACCATTTTTTTATCCAAGTCTATAGAAATCAGAGAAACTATACACATGAGAACATATACTGGACAATACAGATTGAATGAGGTCTTTCAGGAATGAGATAACTCGGTTCCACTGAGAGAGTTCCATATTTCACCCAAAGGGAAAATTCCACTAAGTCTTTAGTGTAGTAAACTGGAGATGGGGACATGATAGAGACTGCCAGATTCTCTATGCATTGGCTTCCTCCCAGATGTTTTCTCTCTCCCTTCAGAAACCTAAAAAGGATTTGGAATAGTATGTCTTCTCTCTCAAAGTTGGGAAGCCAAAAGAACCAGGATCTCTCTTCTTTTCTGCTCTTACCAACCTCATATAGGGTTGGGGCATTGAGCAATCAAGCTCTACCAATCAGGAGAGAGTAACATAAAATTAACCCTTTAAGCCAAAGGTTACACCTCTATTAAATTTCCCCTTACTAGATTCAATCCATTTTTCTATACTTCAGTGATCTTTTTCTGGATACTAGCTGTGTTGCCTAGCTAAGTCCTCCTAGTTTTGTGTCACTTACAAATCTGGTAAGTATGGTGAGCAGTATGGAATACTATGGAAAAAAGAACATTGGAATCTGGAGGCCAGAGTCTGAAGTCTAGTTTTGTTGCTAATTTGCTGTGTGACCTTGGGCAAGTCATGTTATATTACTTGGCTTCAGTTTCTTCATCACAGCAGTTTTAGTGCAGTGGAAAGAGTCTAAAATCAAAGGACTAGGTTTAAATGCCACTTCTGATGCCTAATTCCTGCACCACTTTTCCAAGGATCTCACTTTCTTAACTTTAAGATAAGGGGATTGGACTAGATAGATTTTTTAGGTCCTTTCCAGTTCTAAATCTAGGATCTGTAAAATTGGGGGGCAGTGATTTTTTAAAATTATTTTATTTGTTTTCAATTCCAATCACTTCCCTATATCTTAGACTTTTTCCCCCTCATTCTTCCTCCCTCTCCAAGACAGCATGCACTACACATACATTCTTATTAAATACATTTTCACCTTAGTCATGTTGCATCGAAGAATTAAAATGAATGGGAGAAGCCATAAAACAAAACGTAACGTAACACAAGAGAAAATGGTCTGCTTCATTCTACAATCCAATTCCATAGTTGCTTCTCTTTATGTAGAAGGCATTTTGCCTCAAGAGGGACATGATTTTTTAAAGGTCCTTTTCAGCTTGAACAATCTATAAATCAATCCCACTTCTACCCTTAAGAAGCCTGCAGAGGTCTGTTGGAGAGCAAAAGAGGAATGGAGAGTGGAAATAGAAAAGAGAAGATAGGAGAGGGAAATCATCAGGGTCTACAAGGTAGACTTTCATTAGTCCAATGAACAGTGGGATAATTTGCATTTTTTGTGAGGAAAATGAGAGTTTCCCTGACACACTTCTCTATATATTAAATGTGGATACTTATAGAACATAAATTAAAGATCATTGAGAGGATAGAATGCGATAACGTACACAGAACGCTCTATATTGATGTATGTCAGCCATATAGATTGTGCAGTTTTGCTGCTAATAAACAAATGGCTACTTTGTTTTGCTATTATTTTTGGAAATACATACAACCGAAGGCAGGCTTTTTAAGACTGGAGAATAAGTTAGTGGGTCTTGAGCCTAATTCTGAATCAAAACGTCAAAAAGGAAAGACATTTATACATCCACATTTTTGTCTTTTTGCTAGCTAAAGTCACTAGAGGACAGACCAGGATGAAAAGAAATAATGCATAATGGTCTCATGCCAGGTTTTCTCCCATCCTGCATATTAATCTTTTATGATGTTAGGCAGATTTGAGGAAGTCAGAGTTTTCCTCTGTAAACACACCTGGAGCCACTAATGTAGTGGCTTTTGCTCTTTTAATAAATGAGCTTAATTATTTGGAGGTGATTCAAATAAAAAGTGTGGCCTTGCCAATTTTGTGGACACTTAAGCCACCAGAAGATGGCAGCAAGACACTATTACCCTGAGAGTCTACTGGATATGTATGTATGGATGGATGCATGCATGCATGGACGGATGGATGCATGCATGTATGCATGTATGTATATGTATGCGTATATACCTGTGTGCATATGTATGTGTGTGTGTGAAGATAGATATATCTTTTAATTTTGTTTTAAATATAAGGAAATTTTGCTGTTTCTGCCCCCTACTCAAAAAGACAAAATTAAGGGGCATTCCCCTTTTAGGGAATCCATAGCAGAGGAGTAATAAGAAAAAAGATTCTTTTCTATGCTATCCCTGGACCATCCTAAGGTTGGAAGAACTATTTTCTGCTGGGGTTGGGAGTTGGACTATGGGGAGTGGCAGAGGGGACAGGGCACATCTGCCTTTCTCGCAAAGAGCCTTACTGAATAAATGGGGAAGAACCACAATTATATTCAACAAGGTAAGTAGCAAACAAAATTTGTGGGTTTTTCTATTTAATGCAGGCTTTTGATTGAGAGCTACCCTGAGAAGATGGGGTACCTCAAACAAGGGCTGTCCTCTGGGATAATTTGGGTGTAGGCTTGTCTATAGGCTGTAGCAATTTGAGGATTTCACTTCCTCCAAGTAAGGACTTCACATGTTCCTTTTACTCATGCGGACTGAAATATGAATCTCATTGCTACGCAGAAGGGCATGAAATAGCTTCTAGTTTTAAAAATGCAAGAGCAATTCATGAAATAGAAATGAATTCATCCAAACTTAATTCACGGCAAGGTAGCAGGATGTTTGTGGAAAGAGTCCCTGGTTTGGGGGTTAGCTGTGTGACCTTAAGTACCTCCATTCATTTCTATGAATCTCATTTTCCTCTTCTTTAAAATGAGGGAATTGGTTTAGATGAATGATATCTAGGGTTTCTTCTAACCTAGAATGATCTCTGATTTTATTTTCAATTAAACCTATACATAATGAGCATATGGGACCTATAGATTTCCTAAGTCATATTTTAAAGAGTAAGGCGAATCAGCTTCCAGTGACTGATAAGTGACAACCAGAGAAAGCATATCTGTAGCACACAGCTCTAATTACCAGGAGGGTACCTTGTGCCAGCAGAAGTTGCTGACTGATGAGAAGTGACTGTGGGATCAATGCCAGGGCATTTGTGTCTACATGTGCTTTCTCACAAGGGTGTGGTAGAGAATGGTCTGTTAAAATTGGTGAGTGCTTTGACAAGGGCCATCTGAGAATTCTGAGGATCCCAAACAAAGACTTTCCCAAGGGAAGCTAGCTATTCACACTTCCCCAAATGTAGTAGAAGTTTGAGGATTTCATTTCCTTCAAAATATGCCAGTGTGACTTGACACTCTTTTTTTTGCTAATGTAGATTGACGGAAGTGTGAACCTCACTATTGTATAAGAAGGCATGAAATATTTTCTAGGTTTTAAAAAAGCAGTAGCAATTTATGGAGTAGAAACGAGCTGTTTTAAGCCTAATTAACAGAAGGAAGGAATGAAAGGAGGAAAGAAGGAAGCAGGCAAGAAAGAAAGCAGTAATTAGGTGCCTACTATGTGCCAGGCACAATACTGAGTGTTTTACAAATATTATCTCATTTGATTTTCACAACAACCCTAGGGGATAAGTGCTATTATTTTATCCATTTTGAGGAAACTGAGGCAGACAGAAGTTAAGTGACTTGCCCAGGCTCACTCAGCTACGTGTCTGAGGCCAAATTTGAAATCAAGTTTTCTTGACTCTAGGTTTAGTACTCTCTCTGGTGTACACAGAGAATTAAATGCCAGAAAGATGTGAGAATTACTGTTAATAGTCCCCAGAGCGCAATTAGTAATTTTCTAGCAGATGTAAGAAGAAACAGGGATTTTTCTGTGTTGGGATGCTCAGAACCTTATTTTCAGCAGCAGTGACCAAATCCTTTGGTCTCTTCCTGCAAGTAGCACACAAAGCATTAGAAGTATTTATTTTGACTAGTTTACAAGCAGACACAAAACATTGCTCAAAGCAAACATATTTAATAAAATAGCACAGCAAGAAAAATAGTAATGGAACCTTTTCTCCGTAAGCCTGGGCCACACTGTCCCATAAATAAGAGCAAATGCAACTAGGAAACAGACGTGCAGAGATGACCTTCCTCATATCTCTGACTTCTGCAATGCTGCCATTGTCTTCAGGTGATACTTTCACCCTGATAGAGCTGCTAAGCACCAATCTCATGTTCACTGGTGGGTCCTGCTCTGCCTGACACATAGACCAGAGATCTAGAAGTGGAGGGACCTCAGAGGAAATTTATGGAGCTCTTTTGTGGTTCCAGATTCTGGCTTCAGCAAGACTGCTCAGAAGGGGAATGAAATCTGACATCTCTTTTAGCTTTGAGCCTAGAAGCTTGTTGTCTTTCAGTTGTTTCAGTTTTTGTGACTCCTTTTGGGGTTTTCTTGGCAAAGGTACTGGAGTAATTTGTCATTTTATTCATCAGTTCACATTACAAATGAGAAAACTTAGGCAAAGAATGTTAAATGACTTGCCCAGGGTCACAAAGCTACTAAGTGCCCGAGACTGAACATAAACTCAAGTCTTCCTGACTCCAAAATCAGCACTCTATCCACTGGACCACCTGACTGAGGTCCAGTATTTTCAGTGAGAAAAGGTAGCTCTTTACATACTCAGTCTCAAACTAGGAAAAACCTTCAATTGCTCATCTCCCCACTGGAAAAGTTTGCAGTTCTCAGAATCTTGGCATTGTAGAGCTTTTCTTTCCACTGGAGGATCCTGTACCTCCAAAAGCCAAGATTTTTGGAAAATAGAGGAATCAGTTGGTTAAAAAGAGCCTCTAAAATTTAACCTGTCTTCTAAAATTCCTAGTGTTTGGGGCTGAATTCCATACAACTATTTGACTTGAAGCTAAAAATTCCCAAAATCCTTTGGCCTCCTATGCAAATGAAGGGAATGGGGAAGCAATGACAAAAACAAAACAAAAATCAACGCTTAGAGGGAACAGCTGAAGCTACGATCCTCTACCTCAATCCTTAGTTCTAAATTCTTGCCTTTATGGTGAATATGTGGCTAGTAGCTAGCCTTCAAGACTGGAGGCATCACATTCTTAGGTTAGATACTAAGAGATGGGAAGTTCAATTGCATTCAATTCAACAAATATTTGTTGAGATAATAACAATAGCTAGTATTTATATAGCCCTTTAGAGGTTGCCAAGCATTTTACCTATGTGATCTCATTTAATCTCCACAACACTGAGATCTCTGAGAAGGGCGAGAGCACAGATAGGTAACTTTTCCATGAAAAATTTAGGATTAAGATGAAGACTCCTTTGATGTCTCTGGGGATGGAGAACAGTAGTTTTAGAAAGAAAAAACTATTGGAAAAAAGAAAATCCTGAAAGATATTTATTAAGAATAGAATGCCTTGCCTAGTTAGTCAGGGTTATCTGGGCAAAGACGAGAAGGAATAATAAAGTGCTGATTAATTATCTGTTAGAAGGATATAGTTTATCCACCAAGAAATCATTTGGCAATCAAATCTCTTGTGTTTCTTTCTCAGCATGAAAACAGGTTAAGTCTACAGATCTAGTAGTTCAGTTGGGAAATTTCTATCTTGTAGCTTTCAGTTCAAACTATAGAAATTCCAAGAAACATGGCACGTGTTTTAAGAGGCCCCAGAGTGCAGAAAGTTTTAAAGCATCTCTTATGTGAGTAGTCTGCAACAAATATAGCTTCTTTAAATATTGAACAAAAAGATCTTGCCTATCTCTTTACAACTGCCCAAGAAGTCTTCAGGAAAAATTTCCAGCTGGGTTTAAGTCAATCTCCCATAGTGGAAGGGGTGGCTGCAGAGGTAAGGGGGAAGTTTGGGGAAAAGGAGGGGAGATAGGCAATCCATTCTTGCTAAAAGTGCCCCAAGCTTAAATGAAATAAGAATGTGGAGCATACACATCTAGAGACTGCAGTTTTGTTTTGGCATGACTATGGATGGTAAAAATTCTGTGACCATGTGACAGCCTCATGTATGCATGCATTTTAAGGAAAAGCAAGTCCCCATTGCTTGAGACAGTGTAGCCTCATTTCAGGGACGGCAATATTGTATCTTGTGGAAATTATTGTTTACAGCATCTTTTTAACTGCTGGCAGAAAGGGAGAGTGTCCTAAAGGATAGAAATAGGAAATAAAAAGCTACTGAGCAGGTCTAACAATGACAAAAAGTTTGTTTTTGTTCAGTCATTTTACAGTCACGCCTGACTCTTTGTGACCCCATTTGGGGTTTTCTTGTCAAAGATACTGGAGCGGTTTGCCATTTCTTTCTCCAGCTCATTTTACAGATCAGGAAACTGAGGCAAACAGCGTTAAATCAAGCAAATTCTCCCTCCCCACTCTCCATTAAAAAAATAACAGAAATCTATTTTTCTCCTTCCAAACCCCTATATCATTGAAAAGAAAAAAAGAAAAACAAATTTCTCATAACACATGTTCATTGTCAAGCAAAATAAATTCCCTCAAAGGTTGTATACATATATGGATGCATGCAAACATACAAATGCACACATAAATGCATACATGTACACATTCACACACATGTATGCCTCATTCTGTACCCTAAATCCATCTCCTCTTTATAATAGATAGCAAGTTTCATTATCATTCCTCTGAAACCATGGATGGCCATTGTATACCTTCCCAGTCACCAATGGAATGAAACTGGGCTGTGTGTTTGCTCCCGTGCTTTTTAGCATGATATTTTCAGCCATGTTGTCAAATGCTTTCAATGAGGATGAACACAACATCAAGGTTACTACTTCACTGATGGTAAGTTCTTCAACTTGAAAAGGCTACAAGCCAAGACCAAAGTGGAGGGAGTGTTGGTGCATGATTTTCTGTTTGCAGATGATTGTGCTCTCAATGCAGTCTCTGAAGCTGAGATGCAACAAAGTATGGATCAATTCTCTACTGCTTGTGCTAATTGTGGCCTAACAACACCAAGAAAACACAGGTTTTCAAATATATATTGACATCAGCCACCACCATACCATCCATACGTGGAACCATCAGTTACAACAAATGGAAAAGTTTTGAATGCTGTGTTTAAATTCAATTACCTCAGTAGTGTACTTTCCAGGGATGTACACATTGATGATGATGAGGTTGACACATGCATTGCCAGAGCTAGCTCAGTGTTTGGGAGGCTCTGGAGGAAAATATGGGACTGCTTAACAAACTGAAGGCCTACAGAGCCATTGTGCTGACCTCATTGCTGTATGCCTGGGAAACATGGACAGTCTAGCAGTGCCATGTCAGGAAACTGAATCACTTCCATTTGAACTGCCTTAGGAAGACTCTGAAGATCACCTGGCAGGATAAGGTACCAGACACTGAGGTCTACTTGAACTAAACTGCCAAGCATTCAAACTATGCTTTGGAGAGTGCAACTTTGATGGGCTGGCCATGTTGTTCGAATGCAAAATATATGCTTGCTAAAAGACTATTTTACAGAGAACTCACATGGGGCAGGCAATCATGTGATGGTCAGAAGAGGCAATATAAGGACACTCTCAAGGTCTCCCTCAAGAACTTTGGAATTGATGGTGTGACATGAGAGACACTGGCACAAGACTGCTCAGCATGGCATACCCACATCAGAAAGGGTGCTGTGCTCTATCAGCAAAGCAGAATTGAGGCAGCACAAAGGAAACATAGGATATGCTAATTTAGATTATCTACCCCAAATATTCACACAGACTATCTGTGCCTAACTGTGGTAGATCATTCCGAGCTCATATTGGTCTGATCAGCCACAGTCGGACACACTGAAACTTGACTTTATCATGGTGATGTCATTTTGGTCTTCTTTGAGAATGAGGGACAACAACCAACCAACCAACCAATCAATCAATTTTTATAGCTTTCAAAGTTGTTTGTTTTTAAAATATATTATATCTTATTTTATATTTCTATTTAATATAATTATTATTTATAAATTTATTTTAATCATGGTCAATATATTATTAAATCTTATTATAGAACTCATTCTCCTAGTTCTTCTCATTTCATTTTTCATCCGTTTCTAAGAGAAATCCTTAAACTCTATAAAGGTTTATGGTTTGTAGGGAAAATTGAGTTCTGCTTTATAATCCCTCAGAGGCCTTCTGAATATTTGTGTCGGGGTGGATGAATGTACAATAACATCTCATTTTTCTATCATTGTCATACAATGAAATGTTCCTCTTGATTAACTTCTCTGGATAACAGAAATATACCCCTTACCATGATACAACTTTTGTTAAATCTAGACTGTTTGTAGAAACCTAAAATGTAAAACATGTTTCCTTTGTATTTTTAACAACTGATCATCAATGTGTATGTCAGTATATGGAGAATACTTTCAAATTGCTCTATAGAGTTGTTGAATCAGTTCTCAACTCCACCAACAGTGCATTAATGTCTCATTTTTCCTAGAACATTTGTCATTTTCCTTTTCTGTCCTATTAGCCAATCTAATGGGCATGGAGGTAGTATTTAAGAAATGAAATAAAGTGAAAAATAGAATGCTTCAGTCTGTATTCAAACAATTTAAGTTCTTTCTCTGGAGGTGGATAGTATGTTTCATCATAAGTTCTTTGGGATTGTTTGTGTATTTTGTTTTCTTGGTTCTGTTTACTTCAATCTGCTTCAGTTCATGTTAGGTCTTTCCAAGCTTTTCTGCATTCATCATTTTTGTGTGACATCTACTTTGGGAGTTCAGGGGCTATTTTGACTATTTTTGAATTTTCTGCTGTGTTCCAGAAAAAGAAGCTTTCAACAGTGAGGTATTACTATGACAGTGTGGGATAAGTTGGGCCTAACAGCTAATAGGGGCAATTAGATGGCACAGTGGAAAGAGTGCCAGGCCTTGAGTGAGGAAGACCTGAGTTCAAATCTGAACTCAGATACTTATCAGCTGTGTGACCCTGGCCAAGTCATTTAACCTGTTCTCCTCAGTTTCCTCCTCTGTAAAATGAACTTCAGCGGGAAATGGCAAACTTTCATTTCTGTTCTTTTGTTTGTCCTTCATTCTTGAAGAGCACCATGACATCAGGGAGGTGATGCCATGCCATGTTGGAGAATTGGATTTAACTGAGTCAGCACTGTGCAAAGTCACCAGTCTCACTCTCTCCTCCTGAGCCATCTGGGTCCAGTGGCCAGATATAAATCAGGATGACCGAAGAAGGCTCCAGATACAGTGGGAGATCTTGGTCTTTTTAAGCTTTTTAAGTTTGAGACAATGACCCTTCAGTGATTAAGGTGCAGTTTAAACAACTGAACAATCAGATGATTCCCAACACACCACATGTTGGCACGTAGCATATTTTGTGTGTACCATATACCTAACTGACTCACTCTGAATTTCTACCACCAAAACTGTACATATTTCATTTTACAACTGCCTTGCAGTCAGAGATTACTAAGTCAAAGCTTTTTATTCTGAATATTTGAAAGTGCTAAATAAAAAGAGAACACAAGTCTTAAACAAATCATACAGAGTTTTTGTCATACCCTATGAAAAATGTTATTAACCTAATCTTTTTGGTTCAGGGGATCATAATCATAGCTCATATGGCATTTTATTATCTACAAAAGCATTTTCTCCTAACAATACTTAAGGTCTAATGCTCTTGGGTTTATTCTTTTGAAAGGCAGATGCAAAGTATCTGGCAAAGAGAAATAGGTAAGATTAGTAGAACTAATATTAACCTAATTTGAAACCATAGAGGCAGCTACATGACACAGCCCTGAAGACAGGAGGATCTGAGTTCAAATCCAACCTCAGATACTTATTAGCAGTGTAACTTTGTGGAAGCGATTTAACCCTAATTGCCTCTAAAAAAAAAGACAAGAAAAAAAGTTCTTAACCCTTTGTGCGTCATGGACCTTTTGGTGGTTTGAAACCTATGAACTCCTCAGAATGTTTTCTAACTCTGTAACATAAAACAAATAGAATTACAAAGGAAACCAATTACATAACTGTTACATACTGTAACATAAAATAAATAGAATTACAAAGGAAACCAATTACAATGAAATATAGTTATATTTTTAAGAGTTCAAAGATGCCTAAATAGATTTCTTTTTCATCCTTTATTTCTCCTGTGCCTACTTAGTTGAAGCTAGTAGGATCCTTTGACCTTAATGCAGGCATTTCCAAAAGATTAGGGAGTGGCCTAAAAGATGGTGACCTTGTGATACTGCTGGAAATCTTCTAGTATTTTTATTTTGGTTTTGGCTCATTTGGTTCATTTGGCTTATTTTTATTTTGGTTTTGGTTCATTTGGTTCATTTTGGTTAGGGAGTTCAGAGCGGAGCCTGGCACACAAGACTTCCTCAGAGATACACAGAACTTAGGACAATACAGAGACAAAAGGAAAAATGACCCATGGTCATTCTGCTCTGCTACAAAGAAGTCTTACCTGACTCACGATGTCTCCCTCCTTCAATGACAAACCATTCTGTAGCTATGACAGTCATCTACCTTGACAAACACAAGATCTGAAACTGTGTTTCTGCTTTTATCTGTTTCATATAGGCTGTTTCATAGGAGGAGAAGTGCTGGTTCAGTCCTCAGTGCTCTATTATCCAAAATGGGTCATATCTTAGTCTCATATAGTTCCATTGTACTGACTTCCTTGCTAGTCTAATGATAGTATCTTGCTCATAGCAATGTTTTAATTTAGCTAAATAAATGGATAGTTTTGCTGGGATACAGGAGGGAAGGGAGGGAAGGAGGAGAGAAGGAAGGAAACAGGGAAGAAGGGAGGGAGGAGTGAAGGAGGGAAAGAAGGAAGGAAGGAAGGAAGGAAGGAAGGAAGGAAGGAAGGAAGGAAGGAAAGCCAGGCAACAAGCCTATAATAATTTGATTAATACTCTTCTCCTTTTGCTTCCCTTTTTGTTGCGTTTTTGTGGGAATCTGGTTCATTGGGGGAACAAATCAGTGAATTTGTTGCAGGCAGCCCCCTATGTTCTTTTGACCTAATAAAATGGATGGGGACAGGAGGAGAAGGAGGGCCTGACCAGGTGCACTTTGGCATTAGTAAATGTGGGCAGAGACAAGGCAAATTTGCAGGCTACATAGACTTTTCCAACTTATTATCTTTGGAAAATTGTCATAAATTACTTTTAAAAGACATTTAGGATGAAACAGTTCATTTTTTTTCTCTAAAAGACTAATTCAGTGATAAATTCCCATTAACCCAAGCCTCCTTAGGCCATCTGCCCTGTACTGTAGGCAGCCTTCCGATCTGTGCCCTGAGGTGGATACTGGCACCATTTATAGGGAACAGACTAGGTGGGTACAAACGCTGATGCCCGTGCAGAGTTCTGGTTTGCTGCAAATAAAATCTTAATAAAATTTCATAGAATTTGACTACAATTCTCAGCAGTCTGCTGAAATTTCTTCTATCCTTTTCATTTGTAACATTCATGTTAATATATTAAATTTAGTCTTTGTGGTAACTTCAGGGGAAATGTGCATGTATGTGTGTGTGTATAATATATGTATGTGTGTATACATATACATTTATACATATATACATATACACATACATCTACATACGTGTGTATACACTACAACAGCTAAGGTGTGTTTATTTAATGTAAATCCAAATTCACTTAGGTAGACAGAATATGCCATAACTTGAGCCCCCAGGTTTGTTTCTTGGAAGATCAAAGTTTTCCATATCATATAGACCTTCACGTAGGATCCCAGTCCTCTGGTTTATCACTCCCTTGAAGATGGTTATTTAACAGACTTGCCACAGAGATAAACAATCCATCGCTTCATGTAAAGGGGGAAAAGGATTTCCAAGTTCCATATTCTCTTTGAAATTACATCTAATCATACTTCTTGCCTTTTTTGAGGGGTGAAAGAGGGATGAGAGTGAGGGAAAGAATTTCGAACTCAGAACTTTTAAAAATGATTCTTAAAAATATAATTGGGAAATATTTAATGAAATAAATAAAAATATATTTTAGAAATATATCTAACATGTAAACCAACAATGATGAATGAATAGATGCAGCATTTAAGTGTTTGCTACGTACAAAGTACTGAGGATACAAATAGAAATGTAAAACAGTCCCCACTCTCAAGAAACTCATTCTTCATTTTATTAGGAAAACGCAATGCATATGGATGGTTCAACTGAAGTTTAATGGAAGGTCGAGTGGTCTTTAGGCTATAGTGGCAAAGGAGATAGCAGTGTCTCTTAAAAAATAAATCCATTGATTCTTCAGAACATTCTGATGACTTTTTGTAGAATGAAGACTCCATTGAGGAAACGGCTTGTGATTATATTTTTCTGGGTGCTTAATTGTCTGTCTTAAAATGGACTGATTGACTTCCCTAGTTAATGCTTTCTGTAAGACAGAGGAAAACATCCATGAAGTGACAGGTGACTCATCATTTTTCTATCCTTACAAATAGCTTTCTAATTTGACCTCTCCATTAAACTTCATAATAAGTGATGATGAAAGTAGCAACCCTGATCCAAATCTATATGCCCCTCATTCAGATCCATGATACTAACAACAATAATATCAACTGGCATTTGTTTCATTTTAAAGATTGCAAAGCACTTTATAAGCATTATCTCATTTGTTCCCCCCGCTGCCCCCACCACCATCAACAGGCATTTTGAGTACTTACAACATATAGACAAACCTGATTCCCATGTATTTGGAAATTTTCTGTGGACTATTTCCATGTCCAGAGACTAATTGTGTGGTGTGCCTGTGTGGATCTGTGTATTTCTATGTCAATAGGTGTTGGTTTACTGAGGCAGTCAATGCGTACCCTTCATGAATATTTGCTTTGGGATGGAGGATTTGCCATCCTTCTCATAGCTATCTATTATAAAATATTTTGGAACTGATTTGCCACAAAAGCTGATGGCTAATTGTATTCCTCTGGGTGGTAAAATCCTGTGATATAATCATACTTGACATTTCCTTTCTGATAAGATGCCCAAACCTTGTTGTGGGGCGCTTCCACCTCTCATTTCTCAGAGGACAGGCATGTCACTTAGTCTGGCATGGGCTTCCTTGGGGGGGGACTCTAATTATTGCCCATCACATGTCAAGTGGGTTGGCCCCATAGCTCTGGTAGCTGTCGCATCCTGTTTGTACAATTAAACAAGCAGGTTCAGAGGAATCCTACTCAGATCACATCCGACTTCCCTCTGGCCCCTCCATTCAGCCCCCTTCCCCCCTTCTACCTCCAGTGGTTCAGACCTTGTGAAATGACAAGTTCTGCTTAGCATCTAATGAAACTGTTATTCCCTGAGGTGAGAGAGAGTAAATGCCTAAGGAAATCTGGAGAGAAAAAAGGGTGGGAGGGTTGAGAGCCTTATCATCAGACCTGTCCCTGAGGGAAATGGAGGTAAATCTGTTGGAGGCAAGCCCCAGGCCACACATGCTCTCCATCCCCCTTTCCTCTAAGCACGTTTATGGATAAATTCATGTCAAAAAGCTCACTTTCAGCATACGAATTGACCCCAGGTTCCTAGCAGACTGTAATTAAATACTCCTTGTGCTTCTGTTTCTTCTCTTTTCTGGGTCTCTCTGTTTTGCTGGTCCCTTCTCTCCTCCATTTTCCATCTTACATTCTCCACTCTCTTCCTTCCCTCACATTTCTTCCATTTTTTCTCACTTTCAACTTCTTTTCCTCTGACTAATCCTGATCACCGGACCTACTCTACCATTCACTTTCCTGAATTTTCTATCAGGTACTTTAAGACACCTTCTTGTAGTGGTTGTTCAGTCATTTCTGTAAAGTCTAATTCTTCATTTCCATTAGAGGTTTTTTGCAAAGGTATTGGAGTGGTTTGCTGTTTCCTTCTGCAGATAGTTTTATGGGTGGGAGACTGAGACAAACAGGGTTAAATGTTTCGCCCAGGGTCACACAGTTTATAAATGTCTGAGGTCAGATTTGAAATCGGATTTTCCCAACTCCAGGTCCAGAATTCTATCCACTGCACCAAGCTACCCCTTAAGATCCCTCCCTCAATGCCTTGTAAATGCTAGTGAGATTAGGCTTAAGGATTTGAACTGGCCACCATTGGACATATGCCTGTATCTAACTGTTTCCTATTCAATGTGTGACTGTTATTCATGACATGAATGATGTCATGATGATTCATTTTCTTGTGTCTTGTAGAATTGGTGCTATTAATTAATAATCATATTAGTCTGTCCACCTAGGTCTCTTTCTTTTTCCTTTCTATTTTCCAACCTTCTTTTTTTCCCCCCTCCCTTTTTTCCATCTTCTCCCAATTTCATCTTCCTTCATCTCAGTTAACTCTAAACTCATCTAACCCACTCTTTTCCTCACGAGTTCCTCTGTCCTAAATGTTTAGACCCTGTCATTGTCTTCCAAATATCATTGAAATTAGGCCCAGAGGTCCAGAATTAGGCCTTGATTCATTCTAAATCTGTTAAGACTATGCCCAATAAAGGAAACTCAGGGAAAACAGAGCCAAGTTAACCCTGGCTAGGAGCTAACGGTTCTGTTTAGAAAGCAGGATACACCTCTCTCAGAATCACCAATGCAGAGGCCAACCAATGGGTACAGAAGGGAGGAGTCTAGCTCCTACAAAAAACGTCTTCACAAGAAAATTGTTGCAGTGCTGCTTCTCTAAAGAAATCCTCAGAGGAGTGAGTGAGGATTAAAATGAAGAGTGTGAGCTTTGTGTCAAATTTTCTGCTGTTTATAGTCTGAAACTTGTATGGGACACTGAGAGAAAATGATTTACTCAGAATTACACAGACAATATTTAGCAGGGATGGGACTTGAATTTAAAGTCTTGCTGTCTGCTAGGCTAGGGCTGTCTAAGGACCCATGCTGCTTCTCGTAATTATTCATACGAATTTACTATTGCCCCTCAATTGTTAATCTATGAGTCTTACATCTAACAGTCCTTTTGAAAAAAATTTTTAAACATTTTTATTTAAAGTTTGAGTTCCAAATTCTAACCCTTCCTCCCTTCCCCTCTCCTTTAGACTGTAAGCAATTAGATATAGGTTTTTAATGTACAATTATGTAAAACATTTCCTATCAGTCATTTGTACAAAAAGATTCATATAAAAGAAAAGAAAGAAAGAAAGTGAAAAATAGCATGCTTCAGTCTGTATTCAAGCAATGTCAGTTCTTGCTCTGGAGGCAGATCGTATGCTTCATCATTAGTCCTTTGGGATTATCTTGGATCATTTTATTGCTGAGAAAAGCCGTCGATTCATGGTTCTTCATTGTATTATCTTGCTGTTACTGTGTATAATGTTCTCCTGGTTCTGTTCACTTTACTATGCAATAGTTCGTGTAGGTCTGTCCAGGTTTTTCTGAACTTACCCTGCTTGTCATTTCTCAAAGCACAATAATATTCCATTATATTCATATATCACAGCTTGTTGAACCATTCCCCAATTGATGGGCATTCCTTTGATTTCCAGTTCTTAGCCACCACGAAAAGAGCTGCTATAAATATGTTTGTATAAATAGGTCCTTTTCTCTTCTGTTGGATGTCTTTGGGATATAGGCCTAGCACTGATGCTATTGCTGGAGGAAAGGGTATGCATAGTTTCATAGCCCTTTGGGCATAGTTCCAAATTGCTCTCCAGAGTGGCTGAATCAGTTCACAAATCCACCTACAATGCCTTAATGCCCCAGTTTTCCCACATCCTCTCCAACATCCAAATTTTCCTTTTTTTTGTCATATTAGCAACTTTGATAGGTATGAGGTGATCCTTCAGAGTTGTTTTAATTTACTTTTCTCTGATCAATGGTTATTTAGAGGATTTTTCATATGACTATAGATAGCTTTAATTTCTTCATCTGAAAACTATCTGTTCATATCCTTTGACGATTTATCAGTTGAAGAGTGACTTATACTTTTTTAAATTTGAGTCAGTTCTCCATGTATGTGAGAAATGAGACCTTTTTCAGAGATATTTGTTTCAAAAAAATTTCTCCAGGTTTCTGCTTTTCTTATAATTTTGGTTGCATTTGGTTTTGTTTGTGCAAAAATTTTTAAATTTTATATAATCAATATAATCTATTTTACATTTTGTAATGCTCTGGTCCTCCCTTATCCATAAATCTGACAGATAAAGAATTCCATGTTCTCCTAATTTGCTTAAGGTATCATCTTAATGTGTAAATCATGTACCCATTTTGACCTTATCTTGGTATACAGTGTGAGATGTTGGTCTATACCTAATTATCAAATAATAAGTTGGGTTTTTTTCCCCCCAAAAGCTTGAATCTTTGTGTTTCTCATATGCTGGATTACTGTGGTCATTTATTATAATGTAATTTGCACCTAAACTATTTCACTGATTCACCACTCTATTTCTTAGTCAGTACCAGATTATTTTGGTAATTACTACTTTATAATGCAGTTTGAAATCTGGTATGACTAGAACACTTTCTTTTGCATTTTTTCATTGATTCCCTTGATATCCTCAAGCTTTTGTTCTTCCTGATGAATTCTGTTATTATTTTTTCTAACTTTATAAAATAATTTTTGATACTTTTGTTGGTATGGCACCGAATAAGTAGCTTAATTTAGGTAGAATTGTCATTTTTTGTTATATTGGCTCAATCTAGCCTTGAGCAATTAATATTTTTCCAATTATTTAGATCTGACTTTATTTGTATGAAAAGTGTTATATTGTGTTCATATAATTCTCAGGTTTATCTTGGCAAGTAGACACCCAAGTCTTTTATATGGTCTACAGTTATTTTAAATGGAATTTCTCTATCTCTTGCTGCAGGACTTTGTTGGTAATATATAGAAATGCTAATGATTTATGTGGGTTTATTTTGTATCCTGCAGCTTTGCTAAAGTTGTTAATAATTTCAAGTAGTTTTTCCTAAGTATAACATCATATCATCTGCAAAGAATGATAGTTTGTTTCCTTATCACCTATTCTAATTCCTTTAATTTCTTTTTCTTCTCTAATTGCTACAGTTAACATTTCTAGTACAATATTAAATAACAGAGATGATAATGGGCATCTTTCCTTCACCCTTGATAGTATTGGAAAGGCGTCTAGCTTGTCCTCATTACAGATAATGCTTACTGACAGTTTTAGATAAATATTACTTATCATTTTAAAGTAAGCTCCATTTATTCTTACATTCTCCAGTGTTCTTAATAGGGATGGGTGCTGTATTTTGTCAGCCTTTATTGAGATAATCATATGATTTCTGTTGGTTTTGTTATTGAAATGGCCAATTATCTTGATAGTTTTAGTTGGTTCTAATATTGAACTAACCCTGCATTCCTAGTATAAATTCCACCTGATCACAGTGTATGATACTTGTGATATATTGCTGTAATCTCTTTGTTAGTATTTTATTTAAAATTGTTGCCTCAGCATTAGAAATTGGTCTATTATTTTCTTTCTCTGTTTTGGCTTTTCCTGGCTTGGGTATCAGCACCACATTTGTGTCTTGAAAGAAATTTGGTATGACTCCTTTGCCTATTTTCCCAAGTAGTTTATATAATATTAGAATTAATTGTTCTGTAAATGTTTTATAGAATTCATTTGTGAATCCATCTAGTCTTGAGAATTATTTTCTTAGGAAGTTCACTGATGGTTTGTTCGAGTTCTTTTTCTAAGATTGAGCATTTAAATATTTTACTTCTCTATTATTCTGGGTAACACTTTTTAAAAATATTCATCTTTTCCATTTAGATTGTCAAATTTATTGGCATGTAATTGGGCAAAATAGCTTCCAACAATTGTCTTAATTTCCTCTTCATTGGTGGTGAGTTCACCACTTTCATTTTTGATATTAGTAATTTAGCTTTCTTTTTTCCCTTTAAAATCAAATTAACCAATGGTTTATCTATTTTATTGTTTCCCCCATAAAACCAGCTTCTAGTTTTATTTATTAGTTCAATGGTTTTCTTATTTTAATTTCATTAATCTCTCTTTGGTTTTCAAAATTTTCAATTTGGTGTTTAATTTGGGAATTTTAAAATTGTTCTTTTTCTACTTTTTTTAGTTGCACACCCAATTCATTGATCTGTTTTTTCTCTATTTTATTGATGTAAACAATTAGCGATACAATTTTCCCCCTAAGTACCACTTTGGCTGCATCCCACAAATACTGGTATGCTGTCTCATTGTTTTCATTTTCTTTAATGAATTACCATTTGTTTTTGTGATTTGTTCTTAAGATTGGATTATTTATTTTCCAATTAATTTTTAATCTCTTTCCATTGTCTGTTATTGAATATAAGTTTTATTGTATTATAATCTGAAAAGCATATGTTTGCTATTTCTGCTTTTCTATATTTGGTTGTGAGATTTTCATGTCATAACACATGGCCAATTTTTGTATGGGTGCAAAGTACTTCTAAGAAAAAGGTATATTCCTTTCTTTTCTCATTCAATTTTCTCCAGAAATTTATCATATCTAAATTTTTCAGAATTCTTTTCACCTCCTTAGCTTCTCTCCTGTTTATTTTTTGGTTAGATTTATCTAGTTCTGAGAGGGGAATGTTGAGGTTCCCCACTAGAATAGTTCTATTGTCTATTTCCTCCTGTAACAAATTCAACTTTCCCTTCAAAAATTTAGATGCTATGTCATGTGGTGCTTTCTTTCTTTTTTCTTTCCACATTGCTTTCTTTGCTTTAGCTGAAGCATAAAAGATTCTGCTACAGCCTCTTACCTTTAATTTGTGTCTTTGCTTCATATGTGTTTATTGTAAATAACATATTGTAGAATTTTGGTTTTTAATTCATTCTGCTATCTGTTTCTGTTTTATGGGTGAATTCATCCCATTCACATTTATAATTATGATAGCTGTGTATTTCCCTCCATGCTATTTTCTCTTTTTTATTCCCCCCTCTGTTTTTCTCCCCCTCCCTACTCACAAATGTTTTACTTTTGATCACTACCCTCCCCAATATACCATCCTTTATTAGTCCCACCTCTACCTTCTATTATCTGCATCCTTTTTATTTCCTTAAAGGGTAAGATAGATTTCTATATCCAGCTGAATGTGCATGTTATTCCCTCTTTAAGCCAATTTTGATGAGAATAAGGTTTAAACTTTGCCTGCCATCTTCCACCCCCTTTCCTTCTTCCCCTCCATTATAGTAGCTCATTCATGCTTCTTTTATGTGGGATAATTTACACCCCATTCAATCTCCCCCCTCCTTCCAGTGAAATTTCTTTCTCATCACTTTATTTTATTTTGGGGGGTATCGTCTCATCAAAGTCACCTTGTATCCACACTCTCTGTCTACATATATTCCTTCTAATTGCTTATAGTAATAAAGTTGTTGATAGTTACAAATATTACCTTGCCATTTAGAAATAGTTTAACTTTATTGACTTTTTTATGTTTTCTCTTTCTTGTTTCTTTTTTTACCTTTTTATGTTTCCCTTGAGTCTTGTATTTGGAGGTTAAATTTTTTATTCATATCTAGTCTTTTCATTGGAAATGCTTAAAAGTCCTCTATTTTACTAAATGTCAATTTTCCCCCTTGAAAGATTATATTCAGTTTTGCTGGGTGGGTGATTCTTGGTTATAATCCTAACTCCTTTGCCTTCTGGTATATCATATTGCAAACCCTCCAGTTCTTTAATGTAAAAGCTGCCAAATCACGTGTAATCCTGACTGTAGCTCCACAATATTTGAACTGTTTATTTTTGGCTGCTTTCAATACTTTCTCCTTGATCTATAATATTTGACTGTCATGTTCCTGAAAGTTTTCATTTGGGAATCTTTCAATTTCTATTTTGCCCTCTGGTTCTACTATGTCAGGACACTTCTCTTTGATAATTTCTTAAAAGATGTTGTCCAGGGTTTTGTTTTTGTCATGGTTTTTAAATAGTTCAAAAAATCTTATATTATCTATCCTGGATTTATTTTCTAGGTCAGTTGTTTTTCCAATGAGAAATTCCACATTTTCTATTTTTTAAAAACTTATTTTATTTTATTATATCTTGATATAACATAGAGTTATTCATTTACACTTGTTCAATTCTAAGGAATTATTTTCCTCAATGAGCTTTTGTACTTCCTTTTCCATTTGGCCAATTCTATTTTTTAGGGAGTTTCCTTAGTAAATTTTTGTATATCTTTGCCCATGCTATTGACTCTTTTTTTATGATTCTCTTGCATTGCTCTCATTTCTTTTTCTAATTTTTTTTACTTCTCTAATTTGCTTTTTAAAATCCTTTTTAAGCTCTTCCAAGAATTCTTTTTGGGCCTGATATCAAATTACATCTTTTTTTTATGTTTCACATGTAGTCATTTCAATACTATCATCTTCTTCTAAGTTTATGTCTCAATCCTCCCTATCACCATAGTAACTTTCTATAATCAAGTTATTTTTTTTTCTCATTACTTTCTTTCTTTTTTGGTGACTTGGTGTTTTTATGTGAGAGATGAGCTGTCTGTACTGGTCCTGTACTACCCTAAACTGGGGTTCTGAGTCTTACTGCTGGTTTTCAGTGGGCTTCAGGGCTTTGCAGGTTGCTTTATCTGGAGGATAGGCTTCCAGTCTGACTTATACTGGGAGGTGATTCCTCCCCATTGGGCCCCTGTGGGTGTGGGGTTTAGTTACTGGCCTATTCCAGGGTTGGGGCCTTGCTACTGGGTTGTTATGGTAACAAAGTTTTCCTGGTGGCTGGCCCTGGAAGATGGATTTTGTTGCTGTTCTGCCCCAGTGGTGGGATTTTGCTATAGGGTGGCTATGGAAAAAGGGCCTCTCTGCTAGCAGGCCTGGGAGGAGTTACTTTATAATTTTGTCGCTGGTCTGTCCCAGGGGTAGGGCTTTGCTGCTGGGTTGCTATGGAAACAGGGTCTCTCCACTGGTAGGCCCCAGGGATAGGGTCTTGCTGTTGGCTAGCCCTGAGAGTAGACTCTTCCTGACAGGCTGGTAAGACTGCTTCCCTGATCCTACATTAATTCTGAAGTGGTTTTCTAGAGTTTGAAGGGGGTTTTGGGGGGACTTCAAAGGGTTCCTTCCTCACTCTGCCATCTTGGTACCTGAAGTTCCTGTCTAACAATTCTAATAATGATTGCCCTCAACGATCCTTCTCGCGTTCTAGGTTCTTTTTAGAACAGAGACATTTTGTTCTCAATTGTGTACTTAAGGGGTGTATGAATTTCTTAGGGTTACATTATCAGACCTCCTTACAGCTAGACAGAAGAAAGTAACAGCTAGAAAATGTTGCATATTCTATTGGAGGGACCCCAAAATCAATGTCGGACCCATTGGCAGATTAGATTCTCCATGTGTGCAGGGCAGTGGAGGGTGGCTAACCCATGACTTGTCATCCTAACTATGGCCCCTGTCCTTCCTTTTCTGTAGTGATGGAATCAGAGTGACAAAAAAGAAGACAAAGAGTATGAAGAGTCACAGTTTTTAAACTGTCCACAAGAATTCATCTAATTTTTAAATATTCTAAATATGTGGTTTGTCTTACCATCAACAGTAGCCATACCCCTTGAAGAACTGAATTGTATCTGTATTGACATTCTCACTAAAAATGAAATTAGAACACATACAAAGTGACTCCAAGCCTGGAAGATGTGTTGCTGGTCATGTCTGCATGTGAGAAATACGGAAATTTAGAAGAAAGGCTAAGCAAAACCACCTTGTCCTCTGAGTTGGAAAGGAAGGTGCTCATACAACCACATCAGCTGAAGTCAGTAGGTGGCAGCAGTGTACCCAGCAGGATGCCCTGGGGGAAGCCCTGGAGATAGAGTACCCAACCGAAATACAGTAGATGAGAAGCCTGGAGAGGAGAAGGTCCCCTAGAGAGCACAGCAGCCTAGTGACATTGGGGGAGAGACTGAGGGTGCTTCAGGGTCAAAGCTGCCCCTCCCCAACAGTGTGCTGACCTACATGTGTTTCCCATGTATGCAATTTTCCACAGCAATACCCTGGCCACAAATTCCTTTTAATTCTAGTGCCTTCTCTCTATTAATTCTTTCAATCAATGAGTTAATAAGCATGTATCGAGTGTCTAGTACATGCCAGGAGCTGTGCTGAGAGCTGGAGGTACAAAAAAAGATAAAAGTCACTTACCATCTCATGGGAGAGAAAATAGGCAAACAACTACACACAGATCAAGCTATATTACAGGATGCCTAGGAGATAATTAACAGAGGGAAGGCACTATTTCCTATTTCTCCTGTATGTAACTTGTTTGCACATAGTATTTGTATATTACCTCCCTCCATTAGATAGTGAGTTCCTTTGGGGATCAATTGTCTTTTGTCTTTGTATCCTCAGCAATTTGCATAGTTCCTGACACAAAGTAGGTGCTTAATATGTGCTATTGATTAACTGAATCATATTCTCTACATTTGAACTCCTTATATATTCACTATTCCCTATGATTGTGTATATTCATGGGATACTATGTCCCAGCATCATAAGTATGTACTTTATTTCTACTTTTTTTATTATATTTCATCAGATACTTTTACTTTTAATTAATTTTATCCTTTTAACTAAATGGCTAAAGTAAATATCCCAGCAGATGAGGTGAGGGGCTTACCTAGACAGATAGGGGGCACAGTGGATAGAGCAATAGAATTGGAGTTGGGAAGACAAACTGAAATCCAGCCTCGAAACTTACTAGATGGGTGACCCTGGACAAGTCATTTAACCTCTGTCTATCTCAGTTTCCTCAACTGTAAAATGGGAGTTAATACATCTTGGGGTAGTTGTGAGAATCAAATGAGATAATATTTTTTAATGTAATATTGTAATTTACATTAAAAAATATAAAAATGTAAATGTAATAATATTTGTAAAATGCTTATCATGGTGCTTGACACATAGTTGCATTTAACAAATGTTTATTTCCTTCCTCCCTTCCTCTCTTCCTTCTCTCCTTCCATCCTTCCTTCCCTCCCTCTTTTTCCCTCCTTCTCTTTCTTCTTCCTTCCTTCCCTTTTTTCCTTCTTTTATTACTCCTTTCTTTTCCTCCTTCTTTCCTCCCTTCCTTCCTGCCTTAAGTCCTCATGAGCAATGGGTCACTGTGGGTTATAATGCATAGAGTATCTTGAACTTGGGATATCTTTTCTTGGAAAAAAAGCAATGGTATGCTAGGAGCTACACACATATGACCAAAAACAGTGGGCCAATTATATAATAAGAATGAAGTGTAATAGATGGGGACAACTAAGGTGTTGCCCTGGCATCCATGAAAATGAAGACAATTAGCAGAAGGCATCCAGTGCATTGGGGGTTACGTTTCTGTAGCATCTAAAGGAAGATATGATCTAGAATCATTCCAGATGAGAAGACACTGATGTGTTCATGATGGGCACCAGCAGTGATGAAATCCATCAACTAGTCAACAACCATTTACTAAATCCTTACCAATGACCAGGACCTATGCTTTAGGTGAAAACACTATTCCCCAAGGATCTCATCTTCCAGTATGGGAGACAATGTACAAATAATTATATAAATATAAGATAAATAGATCAGGTAAAAAGTTTCTCCTGAGAGAAAGCATTATTAGTAAAGGGGATTGGGAAAGGTCTCCTGCAGAAGGTAATATTTAAGCTGGGACCTTTAGGAAGCCAAGAGTTGGAGGAGGAAGGGAAGAGTATTCCAGGCCAAGGGGACAATCAGTACAAAGGCATGGAGAAGGAAGATGCAATAGCCTGTTCAAGGAATTGCAAATAAACCAATGTAGCAAAGAAGGGGAGGAGAATTAGAAAGTGAAAACCAGTAGAAGTTTTTTCGAGTATTCTAGCTGAGGAGGAGAGGAAAGATAGTGGTTGATAATTAGCAGGGATGGTTAGGTTTGTAATGATAGGGTAAACATTAGCATCAGGCAAAAAACCAGTAGATGTGGAGAGATTGAATAGAGAAATAAGAGAAAGAGAATAAGGATAGTCTGCTGGAGAAGATGGGAAGGGGTGAGTTCAAGGAAGTAGGTAGAGAGGTTTGTCTCTCAATGAGAAGGCCACTTGTTTGTAAGAGACAGGAAAGAAGGAAGAGACAGAGAGGTTAGTTCACAAGAAGGGAAAGCGGGGAACTCTCAGTAAATGGTCTCAGTTTTTATTTCAGTGAAGCATGAGGCATGGTCCTCAGTTGAAAGCGGGGAGGATATTCCATGGGAGGTTTGAGGAGGGATGAAAAGGTTTGGAAAAGCTGGTGAGTAGGATAATAAATCAATTAGGCCTTGTCTTGTGGCAGTGAGGGCCCAGTTGAGATAGGCATGATCTAAAGTATAAGCATGTCTGCTTTAAGAAAACCCAGTGTAAAATGAAAATCCACAAAATAATTAAATATGTGGATATTAATTCATAACTGTTCCTTCACTTTATTAGAGTGGTCCACTATAGGATTCTTTTAAATAGAATCACAGAACGGGCAATAATCTAATCATTTTGCAGATGAAGAAACTGATGCAATGATCTGTCCTATTCTGAATCCAGAGTTTATGACTCCTAGCTAGAGTGTTCCCTATTGGATCACATTGTCTAGGGTATATCCCTCCATTTCAAATAGGATTAAGTTGACAAAAATTCAATTTATATGCAACTTTTCCGGAACACATTTAATATACAAAGTAGATATACTTGTAATAAACAAGTGCTAACCATGAGTTCATCATTACCAATGTGCTATGAAGGCCTGTGCCTCATTAGCAAACATGGCATATAAGTTCATAAAGCTTAGTGAGAAAATTCTAGGTGCAAATGGAAAGTGGACCCATAACAATGTGCTTTTTTTTGAACAACACAAATGGTGCCCATGTGGGTTGGGGCTGGGATGCTAGACACAGCTGCTCTTCATGAATTTATAGAACACTTGGGAGCTACTCTTTCATTCTTATTTCGTTTTCAGAGTTCCAGACCTTAGAAACAATGGGATCGCCATGCCTTGTGACATTAAGGCATTTAAAATACAGCTAAACCAGACATCAGAAGGTAATTCCTGCTGAATAGACTATATTTGCTATGTGCCTTTTTTATTTTTCAGAAGATTGAGCTGTTGGTGATACTCAAACAATGTATTATGTGTGACAATTCCATCCCAGTAGGAACATGGACTCAGGAAGCTTAATCAAAAGATTTTCTTTCCCCCTTCTCAACTGTCTTTGATTCCTTAAATATAACAGATGATAGTCAGTAGGTTGAGGCACCAAAGGTCTCAAACCAGGGGTGTAGGGAACACATAAAAGTCAGACACTTCATATTGTTGTTGTGGTAACCCCTTCCCCTGAACATACCATCCTCCAATCCCACACAATGACTATTATATCAATTGATAGACCAAATGATCTGAAGAAACAATATCTTGTGTAGTGTTTGTTAGTAAATAAAAGACAAATAAAGTTCTTCAGGAATTGGGCAGAAGGCTACTGGGTTCTTAAACCAGGGTCTTTCAAAGAAATAATAGAATGATTATATAAAAACTATCCCCCTTGCAAAAAAAGAACAACCACATATACACAGAAGAATCAAAGAGAAGCCTGAGAGTCCAAATGAAGATACATTTTTCTGTTTCATGATGCTGTGTCACTTTGCAACAAAATTTATTAACTTGTCCAAATGGTCAAATCCAAAATGCACATAGACCAGCGTCAAATCAGGGCATGAAAGACAGCTTATGTGGAAACTCACAGACAATGAATAGAAACAGAATCAGGCTTAGGGCCATTCTCATCCATCAGAGTCTTGTCAGTCTGGTTAGGGACTGTAGAATAAATGTGTCTAATCACATTTTGTTAAACCAGATTGAAAAACAAAGGTTACAACAGTGTTCTTTGATTACACTGATGATCTGTTCTCTGCAGTTTGGAGGTTGGAGTGGCAGACTTTATCCATCCTCTCAGTCCCCTCTCCTCTCCCTCTCCCTCTCCCTTTCCCTCTCCCTCTCCCTCTCCCTCTCCCTTTCCCTCTTCCTCTTCCCCCTCCCCCCTCTCTCAGGAATCTAAATGTGCATGATACACTATAGTGTATGGCTAATTTCCTGTTATTGCAAATAAACTTTACACGCATATTGAAAACATCTTTCAGATGTCTGCACACAGCAGTGATGGGTGTGCATGGGTAATTCCCATGGATAGAAAGAATGGCAGACGGTTTAGTGAAGGCAGTCAAGGATAGATCAAACACAAATGCATTCTATATTAGACAAATACACCTGTTTCAAGCTAAGCTTGGTCTTTTGGAAATAAGCTAATTCTTTTATCCGGGACTTTTTGAAGGCCACATAGAGTTTTCTCCCTGCTAGAAAACTGAGGAACCTCAAATAATTGTTATATTGTGCTTTTATTTCTTCTTTATGCATAAGGAAGGCAGCGAATTTTATAAACATTGGGCATTGAATACTCACATCCTCTTTGTACGTAGGATTTGGCATGAGAAAGCCTACAGTTAGATAGAGTTCAAGCTCTGACACTACCTCCATGGGACTGTGGACAAGTCACAACCTTTCTGGGATTCAGTTTTATCATACACAAAATGGAATAATTAGGCAAGTATTATGTGTTTCCCAGGTTTATTGAAGAAAGAATTTTGTTCATCTTAAAGTGCTACAAAATGTGACTTATTTTTATTATAGAAAATATAGAGACTACCTAGGAGTTCTTGGTCCCAGGACAGGATGACAGACCTATCCCTTTCTCTTCATTCTCCTCCCTGCAACTGATTCAGATTTCTCTTGACTTCTTTTCTTCTTCTCCAGGTAATCATCCCCTGCCCTTCACTTGTAAGAATGGTAGCTAGTCATCCTCTTCAGGGCATGTGACTCTTATGTATGACTGAAGTATAGAAACAGATGGAGAGAGAAAATCTCCCTGAGTGGTCCAACATTTTTCCCTGTTCCCATTAGGATAAAAACAAAAAAAAGGTTCCACAGTAGCCATCAACTTCAAGCTACTAGCATGAGCTCCATGAGGGTAGGTTGATTTCATTTTTATCTTTGCATCCCTAGTACCTAGCGCAGTGTTTGGCTTACAGTAGGTATTTAATCAATGCTTCTTAATTGGTTGGTGGTGAAATGTTTATCCTTTTCCCTAAGTCTTCACTGGATACACCTCCACACTCCTTCAACTGTGCTATAAGCAGCTCAGCTGAGATGCTGTCCTGATTCAGTCTCCTTGTTGCCCTGACCAGAGTGCAAATAGTGTCCTCCTTCTGTGACCTAGTAGTGGAAGGTCCCTAAAAATGCAAAAAGAAAAACACAACAAAGTAAAAGAAAGAAAGGAAGAAGAAGGAAGGAAGAAAAAAGAGAAAAATAGTATGCTTTGCTTGATATTTCAAAGACATCTAGCCTCCTATAATATTGTGTTTAAAATTTTTTGGTTGATATTCCTTTGGGATATTGGTTTTTAGTGTTCTTTTCTTGTTTTCTTTCTTCTCCCTCTATTAAAATGAAAACACTTCATCCTTTCATACTCTCTTTGGTTTAAATATATTTACCTTTATGTATTTGTCCTGACTCTTTCATACTTAAAAACTTCTACTCAAGTATAGTTCTTAAATCAGGAATGCTTAGAAGTCATCTATTTCTTTAATAAACCATTTACCCCCATAGGATTATACTCCATTTTTCCGAGTTAGTAATTCTTGGTTGTAAGTTTATATCTTTTGCCATTTGGAATATTGTATTCCAAGATCACCTTAGGTTTTTAGTAAAAGCTACCAGATCTTTTGTAATCCTGATGTAATTCCTTAGTATTTGACCTCCCTCTTTCTGGATGTTTGTAGTACTATTTTCTATGATGGAGAAACCTCTGAATTTTGACTATGATATGACTAAGATTTTTCACTTTAGAGTTTCTTTTAGAAAGTGACTTGTGGATTCATTTTTTTCACTTTGCCTTCTGGATCTAATAGACCTGGACAGTTTCCATTTATAATTTCTTGAAATATGGTACCCAGGGACTTTCTTGATCATGAATTTCAGTTTTTTCTCCTTTACATATTTTTCTAGAACAGATATTTTTGATATGAGGTGTCTTCTGTTTTTTTCTGCTTTTTCCTATCTTTTGACTTTGTATTTAATATTTCTTGCCTCATTGAGTTATTAATTTCTGTTTTGTCCATTCTAATTTTCAGTGAATATTTTGCTTAGGTAACATTTTGATCCTCTTCTACTAAACTCTTAATTCTTCCAAGTCTTTCCTCTAGGCCTTTAATTTTTTTCTCTGATTTGCCTATAGAGTTCTTACATCATACATAATTTTTTCAATTCTCACTTCATTTCTTTCAAGAATTGTGATTGACATTGAGATGATGGGTTTTTTTGTTTGTTGTTTTAGGTTTTACTTTTAGATATGATGTTCTCTTAGTTTGTGTCTTGGGCATCTTTGCTTAATAATAGTTCTTTAAGTGTCTTTTTATTGTTTTGGTTTATTCATTTTTCCATTCTTATTTCCTGAATTGGGACTTTGTGTTAGGGGTAGGCTCTATGCATCTATGTAGAGAATGTTGGGGATTTTAGTCTTGTTTTATAGCTTCTGGTGTCCTGCTGCTAATTTCTTAGGGTTGAATGCTATATTCTTCAAGGATTTCAAGGGACATCTCTGGACAGGTTACTGCAGTTTTCAGCATGTCCTAAGTAGTCTGTGGTAGGGTGAAGTTTTGACTGTTGCCCTTCTAGTCTAAACTTTTCAGGATCCTTACCCTGGTTTGGGTTTGGGTGTCACAATTATGGGCTTGCTCTTGATTGGAGCTCTAGTAGAAACTTGCTGGCTCCAGCCTCTGTCACCTGGCTGGAAGGCTCTGCAGATTCAGGACAGAACAACAGGCTTGCCCTTGGTCTGATTTCATTGAAATAGTAAGTTCTGGGAGAGAGCTGGGATGTATGGCTTCCATCTACTCTGCCATTTTTGCTCACTAGTGATACCTGATTTGATTAGTTTCCAAAGTAAGAGGTGGAAAGACAAAGGAGATTGGTCCATTCACAATGACATGGTAAAAAGATTCTGTGAAGCACATTCTAGTGGATGGAGATGTCCTAGACATGGTACATTCTCCCCAAAGAGTACAGCAGGGCCCTGCACTGGGGGTGGCAATTCAAAATCAACAAAACTCATAGTGGTCGACACCTAATGACCCCTTTTTGTGAGTCAGCAGCCTAATGTGGCTCTGTAGCATCCCACTTTCTATAAGATCCCCCTCAAATTGCTAAGAATTCATCTTTAAAGTGCTTATAATCTTCTACTGAGAGAACCACTGAATAGAGAATTGATCATACTAATCTTTCTATCATATAGGCCACCTGCTCCTTATCGAGCTCAATGGCATATAGCTGTATGATGAAGGTTAATTGCAAAATGAGTCCAGAGAGGCCAGTCAGCTCCTGATGTCCCTTGAAGATGGATGGTGATGCAATAGCATATTTGGGAGTTGGGAGAAGGGTACTGTAGTCACCTGCAGACAGCTAAAGTGACATGAATGGGTTGATCCTGATGATGCGAGCACCCTAGGAATGACCTCCTATCACTCATGCAGCTGCTCCCTGGGTTGATGCATGATATACTCCAGGACTTCTAGTGAAATCAGTGAGGAAGGAATGGAATCTATACCACCGGTAATATTGTTATTTCTGGGACTCTTGAATCATCCCCTAGTATTTTTAGGGTAGAGACAGAGGTCATGTTAGAGATGCAACCGCAGGCTATTACAGAGGATCTCATCATCACAGACTTGTCTATACCAATGACAGACTCCCAGGTAATGAGTGCCAAGTATAGCTATAGCACACAAGATGTTCAGGACAAGGGGGAAAGACAGACACATTTCCCTGTGCTGCTTTCCTTGAGACTGACATTCTGGAAGAGACCCAGAAACATGCTCAAGAAAGAGCATAGGGTTTGTAAGAAAGCACCCTTCCCAAATCTTAGGGCCTAAGGTTAGCCTAACCTGAGTCGCAGCTGTCTTCCAAAATGGCAGCATGGCTCTACAAGAAGAGTTGGTTTGAAACTAGTGATGGAACAAATATATGGTGCTTGTTCTTTAAATCTCTCACTGGATACTGCTCCCACATTTCCACAAGGCTAGCATAACACATCTCAGTGGCAGATTTCTTGGCTGCTGTCCTGCATAGGCCCTCGTCATAGCCCTTGTGCAGTGTTAACAACTTGATAGAAGAAGGAAAATTGGGAAATGTGAACAAGAGATCAGGGACAGATGTTGGAATAAACCTTATCTCTTGCTGCATTTAATATTAGGCCTTTCTTCCACAGTAGTCTCAGGCCACCGATACAAAGTAGTTTGGACTTTAAAAAACAAACAGATTTGCCACTCTTGTGGAATGCCTTCGGCTCCCTGTTGGAATCACCTCTTGCCCTTATGCCAGCTAATTACTGCCAGGGCCCTCCTGCTGACAGATGCTGGATCTGAGGGCTGGGGAACAGGAGCCAGAGAATTCTGTGGCGGATGATTATCATTGGCAGCCCCCTCTCCCTTGTGGTTGGACAGAAGCCAAGTGTGCTAGCTTCTTTCGGGGCATAGCATAAAGTTTGGTTGCTTTTTGTGAGAAGCTTCCTTCCATATTGGAAGGAGAGGGTAGGAGCGCTTGTACATCGCTGAGCTCCAAATGATCTCATCAAGGTAGCTATCCAAATATAATTTTTAAAAATAGCATTGGTTCCTTTTGTCTTTATATCACCGTCATTTCCAGACCTCCCTCCCTACAATCTTTTCTTGAAACAAAGAAAGGAAACCCACTAAATAAAAACAACAAATGCAGCACCCGTGTCTGACAGCATGTGCGACATTCCATCACCATCGTCTCCCACCTCTCTGGGGAAAAGAGGGAGATGCAGTTCCTCATCTCTCTTCTACAGCCAAGAATGGTCTTTAAAATGACACAAAATTCAGCTTTGTTTGGTTTCTCTTCCCACAGACATTGTTGGTCATTATTTCTACTGTTTTCTTGATTCCGCTTACTTCACTCTGCATCACTTTGTCCAAATGTGTAATTGAAGATTTGCTCAATAAGGCAAAAATAAACTAAAATCTAAAAATTATAGATTTTTAAAGTGAGAAGATCTAAATTTGGATCTTCTTACTGGACTAGACTTTTTTTAAGTGATTTTTTTTTTAACTAACAAGATTTGTTTTCTCCCACTCCTCCATGGAAAAGAACAAAGACAAAACCCCGGTAGCAAATACATATAACAAATCAGCAAAGCAAATTCCCACATTGTTTATTGGACTGGATGACCTTAGAGACTGTATATTCCAACACTTTCATTTTATAAATAAGGAGACTGTACCTCCAAGAGGTATAACCAGTAATACACAGACTCCACTAGTGAGTGGCAGAATCAGAACTACTTGGGGCAGAAAGAACGTTGGGCTTGGAGTCCATGGGCCTGAGTTTGAATCCTACCTCTACTGCTGAACCTATGTGACCTGGGGTGAGTCACAACTTCTGTGGACCTTATGTTGTGTGTCTTTTGTTCTCAAAGAGGACCAATGATATCAGAGGGTGATGTATTGACTTGGTCACGAATTGGATTTAAGTGAAGAGGAACTGTGCCTCATTCTCTCCTCCGGAGTCATTAGAGTCCAGAGGCAAGATAAAAGTCTGGTGATGGCCCATTCTGTTTGCTTTAATCCACTGGAGAAGGAAATGGCCAATCATTCCAGTATCTTTGCCAAGAAAATCCCATATACAGCATGGATGCCGTATGATCCACAGGGTCACAAAGAGTCAGACCCAACTGAACAACACTAATCAATAAGTATTTATTACTTGCCCAGTACATGCTAGACATTGTGCCAAATGTTAGGGTTACAAAGACAAAAGTGAAACAGTTCCTGTCCGCAAGGGGCTTATATTCTAATAGACAACGTGTACATTCAGGGAGACCTAAAACTCTTAATGCAGTTTAAAAGTATGAGATGATGTTTATAAGAAGCATTTAGCACAGCACCTGATAGTGAGACAAAAGTCATAGTAGATGCTATATAATGCTTATTTCCTTCCCTTTTCCTTATTGTTAAAATGAGGGGATTGGACTAGATGATGTTTAAGAACTCTTGAAGCGCTGAAGTAGTAATATGGATATGACATAATTTTGTGACAGTCATGGTCATGCTCCTACTAACACTAGGTTAACTCAGAGCATCTGATATTGATCAGAGGAAACCTAAATGAGCTGATTTCCATATCTTGAGTTAGTTCTCTGTTAACTGAGCACTAGATTTTGTGTTATACATGAGTTTCAATGACCTCCATGAGACTTTTAATTATATGGTTTTAAAGAACAACATTTCTTCAAGAAAACATACAAAATGTGCACTTTAATAGCTATTAGAGATACTACAGTGGCTGTTGATATGGAGAAATGACGAATTTCCAGGATCACTTAAGAGCACAATCTGATAGGATCAGCCACACCAAAGCACGTGCACGCGCGCGTACACACACACGCAAATGTGTTCAAAAACAAAAACCAGCATCAAGAACTGACAAGTTATTGCTGTAAGAGAGTTTAATTAATCCTCAGAAAACAAGTAAAGACTTTCAGAGGAAACTGACAGCTAGAGAGGTTATTACTGATACTTGACAGTGCAACATGGGCTTCTTGAGGTTGGAAGAAACAGAAGACTAGTGAAAAAGAAAAGTGGCTAACATTTACTCAAAAAAATTTTTTTTGTCATGGACTAGACAATACACAGTCTGGAACACTGAAGATTTGAAAGGGGTCATTTTTAGTGACAAAACTACCTTTTCATCTAAAGCTGTACCAAAACCATTGTGAGTGAGCCTTTGCACCTGGGCATCTTTATCAAACTGTAAAACATCTATTTGGAAGATATTTTGGGGATCTTTTTCCCAGTGGCCTTGGAAGTCTTGTTGCCCTTGAGGTAATGATAAACTCTGAGAAGTATAATTGATGTACTGAGAAGTAGAATTATTCTGGAATTAAAGAAATTCCCATATGGAGATGAAATATTGAAAGACAACCTTGCCATACATTATGAAAGGTTAAGAAATTTATCTAAGAAATGAAGAAAAATATTCACTGCTCTGAACTCACCTGGTTTATAATAAAGGCTAGACTTAAAAGAATACACTATTACTCAAAAGTATGCTTAATATCCAGGGTCATATTAAATTATGATGGAGAATTAAAGAGTATCTGTCAAAATCTCACAAACTCAATACCATTCATGTAAAATTAATGATTGCAGAAAAGAACAAATTGAGTATCAAAAGGTTTTTTTAAGGATGTGGATAGCTGTAAGGTTTTTTGTATACATCATTTGTTTTCCTTTTTTTTTGTTAATTGACATACCACTGTATTTGTTCATGCCTACAGATTATTAGATGATTTTGCAGTTTAAAAGTTAATAATTGCTACCCTTAAAATAGTCCCTTATTTGATTTGTTCATTTTTCTCTTCTCATTCATCTCCTGTCACTTAGCCTGAACTTTTCATTGAATTTGAAATGTATTTTCTTTATTTTAAAAAATAGATTCTACTCATATCTTTTATACCAAAAGGATTTTAGGGAAGGGAGTGGAATATTAATACATTAAAGCACCATTGTAACACATTGATGTGGTCAGTTTCATCTTTTCATGCTAATGAAAAATAAATCTGTCAAACTAGTACTCACGTTGCATTGACTAGTTCCTTTAATAGACCAATGATTCCATTGGTGTGGGTACTCCCTCCAATGGTGTACATCACAGCCCATTTGTACCTTCTTATCCTTTGAGACTTATGTCTGTGAAGACCCATAAATCCTCTAAGATGGGGGAGAGGGAGTTCAGGCAGTGTACAGGGGACTTTCCTCTTTATCTCTTATCCATTGCAGAGGTGCCATTTCAGAACACAGGCTATCCATTGGTGGTGCCCACTCCTGTCATGTGATTTGTCCACCTACTCTTCTGGTCTTTCACTTCTTTTTTGTCTATAATTTGCCATTGATAACATACCCCAGCCTATAAACACTCTTTATGGGATTCTCCATGGACTTTTGGGTGATGCATAATTTTAATTCTTTGAAGATTGTGGTATTTATTCTATAATTCACAGCTGTATATATCATCATGAGAAGAATTTGAAACATGGAATTCTGTTTGAAGGAGAAGTTGGCAATTGAAAGCATGGTGCAATTCCAGCCCCTACTACACTCTTCTTCCTACTTGATTTTTGACCCAACCCATTGTCCATCTATAGTACCTATTCAGGATATAGGTATTGATAGAATAGTTTGATGGGCTATCAATCCAGCTTCATAGTCATTTGTAATTCATTTGGTTTTTTCCTGTGTAGACAGGCCAAACTTTTGCCTGATTATATATCCCACAGAGGATGTTCTATATTGTTCTAAGATATGATGCAATCAGCACAATGTCAATTACTAATAGAAGAATATGGAGAGCCTCACCATCTATGGGGTTGGCATTTGAACTCCACATTAAGCATCCTCCATTACAATGACAAACAATTTTTGTGAGAATATATTTTCCTATGTTATGCCTTATTATGCCAGAATATTGTTGAACAAAGCTGCTGCATGTTATTCAAGTAATTTTTGTAATTTTGACATCTACATGAGAGATACCTTGTGGGAAGAGAGCCTTTAAGTCTGAATTTTGCTCTATCAAATAAAATTCTTTACAGTTAATATGCAATAAGAACTTTGAGATCTGTACTTTGCAATCAGTTATGTAAAGACATGATCTTTGTTTTTTTTTTAAACAAAAGTCTTCCTTCTCATGTTTTCATCAAGGATATCCTGGATGTATTTGTAAATGATTTTCATAATAATGTTATAGATATGAGAAAGTAATTCTATAGACTTCTCAGAATAGTGTTTTTAAAACTTATAAATGAAGGAAATGATGAATTTCAGGTAAAAGTTAGTGGAATAAGTAAAATGGTATTTTTCTACCTAACTTGAAATCTATAGGTGAAGAACACCAGTTCTATAGAGTAGATTTTTAAAAATACAAATGCAGAATATTGCATTTATCTTTACTAAAATTTATCCTATTTACTCTAGCTAGCTAGGTGGCACAGCGGACAGAGTGCTGGGTCTGGAATCAGGAAGACTTGAGTTCAAATCTAGCCTCAGACACTTACAAGCTGATCAAGTCATTTAATCTCTGTCTGCCTCAGTTTCCCCAACCATAAAAGAAGACAATAATACCACCTACATTATAGGGTTGTTTTAAGGATCAAATAAGATAATATTTATAAAACACTTCGTACAGTACCTGGCAGATGGTATGCGTGATATGAATGTTTATCCCCTTTCCTTTCTTGCACATTATTCCAGCCTATTAAGATCTTTTTGGGTACAGATTATGCAGTAAATGATCTCTTCCTCCCAGCTCCATGTCCTAGCGGTTCTCTGATCTCCTATCCTCTCCCAAGCCCATGCTTTATGTGGAGCACACTCTCTCTGTATTCATACCTATGGAATTCTTTCTCTTTCTAGCTCAAATTGCTCTGTCTACCCTTATAGCTGTAGCATGCACAGTGGCCCTTCCCCATTAAAACCATCTGTGCAGATGGGCTAAACCAAACTGAGGGTAGGCAACAGGCCATAAACCCATCAGTGAGTTGGGGGGATGTCTACCCCAGGCATGTGAAGACTTCCACCAGCAGAATGGGTTGATGAGAACAACTTGTTCCAATGGCCATGAAGGTAGCTGAAGTAGGTGCTCGGTCAGACCTCAAAGACACCAAGGTCATCCAGGGCATCCTGGGCCATTGCCCCTCATCTTGATTTTTGTCTTGACACTGGATTTCAATGACTCTGGAAGAATGAACCTGACAACTTTGAGAAACTCTGCTTCACTTCAATCCGATCCATATGCAAGTCAAGTTATCACCCCACGATGTCATTAGTCTTCTTCAAAAAAAGCGGGATAAACAATGAAATCTGTTTTCATATTACTTATAGCTTCTTATCTAGATGCAGGGGTGGAAAACTTGCATCCTTGAGGTCACATGTGACCCTCTAGATCCTCAAGTGAGGCCCTTTGACTGAATCCAAAGTTCACAGTGTAAATCCCCTTTATAAAAAGATTAGTTCTGCAAAACTTGGAGTCAGTCAAAAGGCCACACCCAAGCACCTAGAAGTCCACATGCAGCCTTAAGGCCATAGGCTCCCCATACTTGATCTAGAACTTTCTTTTGTTCTAAGCTCATTCTGCCTTATATGACACTCATTTCTCCCATATTTTCTTTTTTTATTAACTTGACGAACATGAACAAGTATGAACATTTCTATACAAAAAAGATTGTATATGAAATCCTACATCTTCATTATGTATCAGTTATTTCTTTTCTTTTTTATATATCTAATTTAACAACGACAGTACAAACACTACTTGTCTGTCCTCTTCTGAATTTTATTTTGCAAACTTGAATGTATTTATCATATTTATTTGTGCATGTTTTATCACATTAACAATTTTGATGCTGGGCAGCTCTCTCTTCCTATTAGTTTACAAGCTCCTCAAGGGTAGGAACTGTGTTGTATTTCATCATTGAATTTCCTACAATGCCTAGTCCTTTGCATTAAAAGGTGCAGAGTAGGTGCTCAGTAAATGTTTGTAGACCTTAAAGAAACTATTCAATGTCATCAAACTGGATGAGGCCCCAGTTGCCCTTGTAAATCATCCACATGAACAATTGCCCCACCCATAAATCTGTAAGCCTCAGCCAAGCTTATGGAAGCTTTACCTTTTAATTGGGTTTTTGTTTCCCCGTAATATGACCATTTGGAACAGATGGTTGCAATTGCCTATAATAGGCAGCTGAACCCATCAATTAACACCAGCAGTATTTGGCAGGGTATTCAAACATCTTGCTGTGTGTTACTGAAAAAAAGAGACTACTTCAACATCAAAATGCTATGGTAGGTATTCCATAAAAGCTGGTGATGGTTTAAAATTTTAACCACAATGTAAAATCAATGCAGCCAAGTCCCAGCTCCCAAAAAAGAAATCAAAAGAGTGATTTTGTTTGGCAGTTCTTCCAGTTCAGGCAATGTTACTAATGACACAGGGAAGTAAGCTATGCTGAATTAATAATCTATTTTAAAATGATCACAGTTGCAAATGAACATATTTTCCCTAAGAATTTAATCAGGGAATTTAACCTCTTAGGTCATAATGAAAGAACATTTCGAAGCATTAACTTTGTGCCAAGCACTGTGCTAAGTACTACAGATACAAATTCAGAAGTAAGGAAGCCACTTCTCTCAAGGAGATTACCATCTACTAGGAGACAATAGATATGTGGGAGTCTACATGGTATAAGTGGTGTCTGGAAAAGAGAATGTCTGGTGAGTCAAGGGGATGATGAATTGATCAGTAGGGACTATCAATTGATATGCCCTCAAACAAGAAACAGAAGCAACTGGGGATACACAATAGAAAGATGGATGGCAAGATGACCAGGTGGATAGAATGTGAAGCTTCTCTGTTCCAGTGACCTGAGAGAGCTACTTTATTCACTTGTTCATCAGTCTAGAGAGCAGCCTTCTCCTTCTTAGTCAGTCCTTCCTTCCCTTTTCTTTGAAAAAACAACTGATTTGGAGAACAAATTGAGGAGAGACAATATGGAAATTGTCAGACTACCCGAAAGTCATGATTAAAAAAAAAGAATCTGGATGAAATGTTACAAGAAATTATTAAGGAAAAAAATGCCCTGAAGTGCTAGAACAAGAAGGTAAAGTAGAAATAGCAAGGAAAAAAATCTACTATTTACTACCACCTGAAAGAGATCCCAAGAGGAAATCTCACAGGAATGTCATAATCAAGTTTCAAAACTCCCAAATTAAGGAGAAAATATTGCAAGCAACAAGGAAAAAAAAAACTATTTAAATACTGCAAAGATACAGTCAGGATTTCACAAAACCTAGCAGCTTCTATGGGAAAAGACCATAGATCTTGGAACATTTTATTTCAAACAGCAAAAGAGCTGAGGTTGTATCCAAGAATAACTTACCCAGCAAAATTGAGCCTTAATCCTGAAGGAAAAAATGGATATTTTGATGGGGTACTTGGGTGCCTGTGCTTGGACCCCAATTCTAAAATCACATTTCTCTCTAGCCTCAAAATACCATCCCAGGCAGTTTCTCTCCAGCCCAAGGACAGTCTGCCCTAGCAAAACATTTATTTCTCTTTCTGATACAATAGCCAACTGCACCTATAGAATTTATTAGTTTTAACCAACTGTGTACTGGCTGAACTGGCTGTGCACAGGTCATAAAGATATTTACTACTCACTGACCAATCATATGTATCCTAGACTTAGACATGCATATATTCCCTTATATTTATCTTGTCTAACAAGACATTGATGGGAGCAGCCTGAGTATTTCTCAGTTAGCCCTGACTATTAGTTGACTTAGTGACATTTCAGGTCTAAAACCACACCTCCATGTATCCATCCCACCCCCTTAGGCTATCTCCTTATGTTTGTCCTTCCTTGCTGAAGAAGACCATGCCATCAGAGAAATACTGACATGACTTGCACTTGACTTTGTTTTGACTGAGGGAGGGCTGTGCAGGTCACCAGCCTCACTTCTTCTCCAGAGCCATCTGAATCCAGTGACCTGATATTCCTCAGGATGAGTGGAGATGGCCCAGGATACACTGGCTGACCTTGGGCCTTTAGGGCAAGGTCTTTGCAGGTACTCACTTAGGGTGAGGCAATACCCATTCATTGAATAGGCCTCTAAAGCTAGAGGGGTCCAGGAGCCCTTGGCAGGGGCCCCTTGGAATCCCAGTTTCAGAGTGTAGTAGGTTTAAGGTTTTGGGAGAGGACAGAGGCACAGCACAGCAAGGCAGAAGAACTCTGGTATAATACCTTCCCAGTAAGTACCAAACGTATGTGTTCCTTTAAGAACTAATCACTCCCTAATCCCTTCCTGAATCCCCTAGTTAGCATATTTGGCACATGTTTTACTATAGAATATCCTATATAAACTTTAACTGTACCCCTCTAAGTTTGCAGGTTCCCTAAGAACTCTTGCCCATTGAAAAGCATAATAAATCTTTACCACCTTGACTTCAAGAATGCCTGAACCTGCGAACTCATTCCAGGCGAGGTGCCTGGTACTCTGGTCTTTGGGGGAGCTCATCTCTCCCTTCCCAACCCTCATCAATTTGACAAACTGAAAGATCTTCAGGTATTTGTAACAAAAAGATCAGTCCTTCCTTCCCTTCTGAGTAAATGAACATTCATCTCGACCTATCATGGGGAATCTTTACAGTCTCCTCTCCTCCCTTTCATCATCCAGGGAGAAAGGTTTCCCTTCAGCACTCTGGTCTATTCTAGGGATCCCTCAGAATGAACACACACACACATATACATATATTAATATGAGATATATATATCTCATATATATATTACCCATATCAATAAAGGTTATATAAACACCTCTCTTTAGCATATCATTGCCTCTCTGGGGTCCTGAGGAGAAAATGAGGATGAGAAAGGCATCATAGACTCACCTAGCAAGAAGGGATCCATGATGAATCATTAAGGCCTGAGAACACTACAGAGAAAAGGAAATCTTGTGAGCATTCAATACAAGTAATAAATGATTAAGTGCATTGGTTATCTGCCGGGGAAGAGAAAAAACTTAAAAAAGGCTTAGTCACACCCCTTAAGTATCTGATGGTGTAGTAAGGAGATAAGTGACTATAACAGGGAATATTACATAATAAATATGTCAACTACAAAGCAGAGTACTTCGAGAAGTCTGAGAAAAGAAGGTTGTTACTCACAGGAAGGATCAGGGATCTGCAGAATCACAAACCTTCAGTTGTAAAGGGGCAAAGAGGTCATTGAGTCCACCTCGCAGTGCACAGCAACAACCCTTCAGTGATGGAAAAGTTACTCCCTTGCAAAGCAGTCCCTTCTACTTTGGGGCAGCTCTAATCATTGGGAAATGCATCCTTCCAACCTGTCAGAATCTGTAATTAAAATCTCTGTAATTTCTACTGTAAGCTCCTTGAAGTCAGGGACTGTCTTTTGCCTTTCTTTGTGCCTGGCACATAGTAGGTGTTTAATAAATATGTGTTCATTGATTGCTTAGTTTGGGCCTTAACATAGGGAAGAGTGTGTCCTTTTTAGTTGAAAAACATTTTCAGGAAGAAACATGACAAAAGACCAAGTGAAGTGTAATTTCTTTTTTTAAATAAATTTTGATGGATGTCTTTTTTTTTCCATCACCATGGTTTTCCCTAGTGTCCTGTTTCCCCTCTTAGAGAAAACCAACCCTTTTAACACATAGTGATTTTTAAAGACAAAAATGAAAAAGAAGAAAAAAATCAGCAAACTAAGTAATACATTGAAAAAGTCTGAAACTGTATGTAATGAGCAGCACATGTGGGCTGACCCTTCCACCAACGGGGTAGGTTGAAGGTTTCCCCTCATATCAGAAGTTTTCAACATTTGCTTGTGTGGGTATGGTTGCTCTTTCCATTTACAATGTTATAGTCATTGTGTATATTGTTTTCTTGGTTCTTCTTTATTAAGTATATTTTTTAAAGAAAGGAGATAGGAGGAAACACAATGCTCAGATTTAAAGACATTTGCCTCCTCCCTTTTCTACATCTCTCTATTCTCCCTACCCTCATTGACCAGTCCTTCTTTCCCATCAAAAGTGACCTGGGTCAAAAGAGCCAGGACTACAAAAGGCCAAGCCATTTCCATTAGGCTCATTAACAAACAATCTTTTTTACTGACTTTGCTTTAGCTGATGAGAGCTAAGAGAGGACCAGATTGCTGGAGATATGGGTTACAAATGTTACGTTAAATTTCCAAAGGGAATTTTCTGCTTGTTTTACTTATTCATTCATGCATGCCTCCAGACAGACCCATCTCTTACTCTCCTCTACAGATCATTCTCATTCTAGCCTCTTTAACTTTGCCTCAATTCCTTCCTGTGCCTCTGATCTTTCCTTCTCCACTGATTTCAATATTACACATTCTTGAGAGGTCAACATAAGTCCCTTAAATTGCTATAAAACCTTTTGCAACATCCAACTCAACAAGAATTTATTAAAAGCCTACTACATACATTACGTTCAGGACACTATGTGGTTGGAATATAAACACAAAACAATAATCTCTACCCTCAAGGAGGTTATTGTCTACTAGAGCAATACAATATATACACAGACAAGTAAATACATGATTACTTGAAGAGGCAGAATACATGAACAGCTAGGGGGAACCAGGGAAGGCTTAGTGTCAAAGGTGACTCCAGTTGAGTCTTGAAAGAAACCAGGGATTCTGAGCAGAGATGAAGAAGAACTATGTACCACATATTGGGGACAACTTGTGCAAAGTCAATGAGGTAGGAGAGATGGTAAGCCAAGTTTGAACAACAAGTTGGCCAGTTTCTTGGAAACACAGAGGTCTTAATGGTAGACAATACACAATAAGTTGGAAAAGCTATTTCGAATCTGATTCTGAAAGGCTTTAAAATATGAAGCTGAGGAGTTTGTTTTTTAACATATGGCCAAAAGGGAGTCATTGACAGTTATTGAGCAAGAATTACTGTGCTATTTATAAGAGGGAATGATTAGAGAAGGGAGTGGGAGGTCACTAAGGACATGGTTGCAACAATCTAGGCAAGAGGGAATGAGGGCATCCTCTAGTACAATCTCCTCCAATCGTCTCTGTTCTCTTATACATCTTTAATCCTTCTCTCACTCCCCAACATCTGTTTAAAAGCATGCTCAGGTCTCCCAAACCTGAAAAGTCTTCTCTTGACCCTTTTACAGCAAAAGTTCAATTTCCCTCCTCCCATTCACTGGTATAAGAAGACTGTAAAGGGTGAAGGTGGAGGATGGATTAGAGAGGGGAAAGATTATTTGTCAATGTCATTTTTAAAATGTGGTACCAGAAATACACACAATACTGAAGAAGTTTCCTGATCATGTTAGTAGGACTCTCACCTCCCATGTTCTAGAATGTCTGCCTCTCAGTGCAGCTTAAGGGCATGTTTGCTATTTTGACTACCATCTCATAGAGTTGATTGTAAAGTTCACTCAGATCTCGAGACCTTTTTCACATAAACTGTTGTCTAACCATGCTTCCCTCGTATTTGTACTTGGACCATTGTTGTTTTAAACTCAGGCATTGGATTTTTATTTTTATTAACATTTATCTTATTAGAGTTGGACTAAGGTTTTTATCTATCATGAATTTTTTTGAATATCACTTCTGTCATCCAAAATGTTAGCTATTCCTTCTGGCTTCATTTCAGCTATAAATTGTATGAGTATCCCATCTATGTCTTCCTCTAAGTCAGAGAGAAAAGAAGTATAGTTGCCCAGGGTCAAGGACAGAACCCTGGGATGCTCCAACAGGGACTTGGAGCCAGAGGACCTATTCTTGAATTTGAGCTCTGCTACACTATTTATGCGACTTTGGACAAATTAATTAATCCCTCTCAATTTATTAAATGAGGTAGTTGGAGTAGATTATTTTTCTGGCTTTAAATCCTGTGTTCCTATATTAACATCAGCTTTTGGCTTTTCTTTAGGTCCAGTCATTCAACTAGCTTTGAATTCGCCTAATATCTAGTTCACATTTCTTTTTCTTATCCATAAGGATGGAATGAGAGACTTAGTAAAATGTTTTGCAAAACTTGAAGTATGCTGTAAATATCTTTTCCTCTGCTCATCCAGTCTAGTATCCCTGACAAAAAAAAAAGGAAACAAGCCTAGTGATATCCTTTTCTTGATGAAGCCATGCTAGTTCCTCTTAGTGATCACTACTTCTAGTTCTAAATGTTTACAAACTATCCATTTAATAATATCCTAGAACTTTGCCATGAATTAATGTCAAACTTGCAGGCCTAGAGTTTGAACATTATATTCTATTCCACTTTCTGAAAAAGGGAAACATTTGCTCATCTCTAACCCTGTAGCACCTCTCCCATTATTCACAATTTCTATAAGATTATCAAGGACTCCACAGTTACATCTGACAGTTCTTTTAGTAACCTGAGATATAGTTCCTGCATGTCTGGCGATTGGAACTCATTGAGGTAAGCTAGCTGCTGTCTTATCACCTCCTCACTTATCTAGGATTTCAAATTTCTTTTAACCACTTTTTTTCCCAAGTGAGAAATTTATTCTCCTTGCAGGGGAAAATACAAGCAAAAAATTATGAGTAATTCTGCTTTTTCTCTGTCATCCATTATCAGCTTCTCATCTCTTCTTTTATCTTCCTGTTGCCCAAAATACATCTAGGAATGAGGCACTTTTGTTGTACTTGGCGATCCCTTGTTTGTATCCCCAGCATTTAACACAGTCCCTCACACATAGTAAGTGCTTAATAAATGCTCATCAACTCAGCTTTGGTTGACTCAGCTTTTTCGTTGACAATTTCAGCTCATTCTGTGCTTTGGCATTTTTGGTGTTATTCTTCCAGCAATGTGTCATTTAAAAACTATTAATCTCCCATTATCATTCACATGTCTTTTAAAAGTCAAAGTTAGTTGATGAACTGCATGTCCACATGGGATCTTCAGACAATTCCCTTTCCTATTGCTTTGTATTTATGTTGCTAGAATTTTATTTTTGAGAAATGCCCATTGCATTTGAGCTAACTTCCTCTGCAACATTTTGGATCATGGGATGCTACCTATGAGTAGGTGGGGAACACTCTGCCTTTGTTAGGAGTTTATTCATTTTGGGGTGCCACAGTTCTAAGGTCATTGAAAAGCTGGGAATTGTCCGGAGAACATCAACCAGGATAGCAAAATGGTCTGGAGTTGATGACAAATGATGGTCAGTTTATTTAACCTGGAGAAAAGAAAATAGCTATTTTCAGTCATTTGAAGGGATATTTTGAGGAAAAGGACTCAGACTTGTTCTGTTTGGTACAAAAGGATGGAACTGGAAGGAATGGGTAAAAATTACAGTGTGGTGAGTGAAGGCTTAGTGTCAGGAAAACCTAACTAATCTGAGTTATCCAGAAGTGCGCTAGCCTGCCTCAGGAAGTACTGAGCCTCTTCTCGTTGGAGATCTTTGATTAGTCTTGGGACCAGCCAACTGTCAGGTATTTTATAATAAGGTCTCTGGGTTGGACTACGTGGCCACTGAACTTCTTTCTAACTCTCAAGCTCAGGGATTCTATCTTTTCTATAGATTCTTTGAATTATACTCCCTCAAAATCTAGGTTGCATTTCAGACTATGGCTGGCTTTTCTTTCTTTGTCTGTTATGAATCCTAAGAAGGAATGGCAGTTTCTTTCCAAAGTTCCCACAATTCCCATTTCAACAACTAATTCTTCCATGTTGATAAGAATGAAATTTGTAATAGCACTTCCCTTTGTTACTGCCTCCATTCTTATAAGATAAAAGTATTATTAAATAAATCAAGCATTTATTAGTTGCTATATTTTTGGTAGAGAAAAAAGGTCAAAAAAGATTTCTGGATAATTGAAGTTCCCCATCATTGCTATAGGACAGCTAGATGGAACAGTAGAAAAAATACCAGACCTGAACTCAGGAAGACTCATACTCTTGAGTTCAAATCCAGCCTCAGACACTTATTTGCTGTGTGATCCTGGGCAAGTCACTTTACCCTGTTTACCTCATTTCCTCAATGAGCTGGAGAAGGAAATGGCTTTAGTATCTTTGTAAAGAAAGCACCAAACAGGATCTGAGTCAAACATGACTGAAAACAACTAAACAACAATAATCACTGCTACAGCATGTTTCCATGTGATATTCATGATTCCAATATGGCAGCTTAAAGTTCCAAGTTTAGCTATTAGCAACTATTCTAGTGACAGGTTTTGTATTTAGACTTAAGCTACTTAATATTTTATTGGCAACACGAATGAAACAATGGCATGATTATAAAATTTTGGAAGGGATAGCCAATATATGAAAATCAAACCAACAGTTTGGAAAAATAGGATGAATATAGTTAGAAGAATGTATTAATTAATACTTAATGATTGGTTGAAAAAACCCACCAACTGTACAAGTAGATGTGATTAGAGAACAGCTTATATTAGAACTACTTCAGGAAAAAAGCAAAAAACACTTTCTATTTTTACATGACAGGTTTATTTTATCTATAAAATCAGAGACTTGATAAAATTAATTGATATGATAAATGAGGTACCATGGGTTTAAAAAATCCCCCCCAGATGATCTTATTACAAAAAAAAAAAAGCAAACTTCTGGAAATCAGTATCTACCAAACCATATGCCTATTTTCTTATCTCCGTAAAATCTTTATGAGAATGTACTTCTCAAGGGTAATCTTAATGAAAGTGTGAGAATAGACGTTTTAGTAAATGATTTCCTATGGCAAGCTATAATCTTCATAGTTATACAGTTGCCTGAATGGTAGAGACAATATAAAATCCTGCTGGGTTTACTGTTTGCTGATTATAAAAATGCATTTGGCTCAGTAGAACAACTTCAATAAATTAAAGGCTTTTCTCTAGTGAGGTGGCTCCCATGCATGTGCTAAGACCATAGAAGGTTCCTCCATGCTTTTGGCAGGCAAAGACTAGTCTTGGTAGTTTTCAGAGTTATTTTGTTGGGCTAAAAACGAGCTATAGGAATGATTCATTGAAGAGAAGTCCTAAGATATGAATTTTGACCCATGTGGGTCAACAACAATTTAGGAAAATTTTTAGGAAATTTAGGAAAAATGGTTACATACAATTCAGAAGTGGTGTAAAAATTAGCCAAGAAATATATGATGGGAAAAGGAGGTAGACCAACCCCATTATGAAAGCAAAAGTGATAACAAATGAATAATCTGAGCACTATGCCAGTGTCCATGGAATGCCAAAAGAAGGTATCCAGCATATTGGGGACCCTTCCGATTGGAAGACATGGATGAGAATGGCATGAGAGGAGAAGGTATAGAGGATTCTAAGCTTCACCTTTGGAAGGAGCACCCATATCAAGAAGACCACAGATGCTTTGAACTAACGGACCCATAGAAACACCTGAAAATCTAGGGTTGCCAACGTGATGTGATTACTGGAAAAGCTTATACATTCTCGAGCAATATCAATAGCAATAAAAGTTGGCATTTATCCAGTGAGTTAGGGTTTACATAGTACTTTTCAAATATTATCTCATTTATTATCCTGGTTTTATAGATGAGGAAGCTGAGGTAGATAGAGATAAAGTCACTTTCCCAGTGTCAAACAGTAAGGTTCTAAGGCCATGTTTGATCTTGGGTCTTCCTGCCTCCAGGTGCAGAGTATTATCCACTGTACCGCCTAGCTAGATGCCTTAATAGAAGAATAATGTTTAAACAAGCAGATAGTAATTCCGCTCTAATTTGCACATCTCAAATATAGTACTTATTTCCAGGTACTATATCATGGGGAGGACATTGGCAAGATGGAGTATGTTCCGAACAGGCTAAGCGTGATGGTTAGGGGACTCAAAACCATAACAAATGATAATTGTTTGAAAGAATGAGTCAATAACTTAGAGAAGAATTAGTGTATATATAACTCTCTTCAAATATTTGGAGCCATCTGGAGAAGAATTGAGCTGTCTTTTGTTAAAGAGTACCAAATTTGAGTTCATGTGCAGAAGTTTTAAGGTTTCTTAAAGTTTTAAGAAGTTGTAAGATCTCAATTCAATGTAAGGAAAAACTAGCAATTAGGTATTTCTGAATATGGAATGGGTTACCTGGGTAGATAATGAGTTCTCCATTACTGGAGGTTTTTGAGCAGATGACCACTTGTCCAGTATGTTATGGAGGCAAACAATACTTTAGATAAGTGTCAGGATAGTTCATTTCTAAGGTCTCTTTTAACTCTAAAATTCTCTGAATCTAATTAAATGTGTCATTGTATCCTCCCCTAGGGCAGCTAGGTGCTATGATGGAGAGTTCCAGGAAGACCTTGCCTCAGGCACTAGCTGTGTGACCCTGGGCAAGTCACTTAATCCTATTTGCCTTCGTTCCTCATATGTAAAATAGTCTGGAGAAGCAAATGGCAAATCACTCCAGTATCTTTGCCAAGAAAGCCACAGATGGAATCATGAAGAGTCAGACACAACTGAAATGACTGAACAACAAAAATCTTCCTCTATATTTACTGTGTATGTATATCATTCAAAGTTCTTTGATAGTACCAGGTACCAGCAAATATCTATAGGCAACAAGTCGGAGGGAACACAGTCATGGCTATCCCTGAAACAGGTCCCAAATTCTCCCCACCCCAGGTTAATTCTCTGGTCTTTTGTCTAACTATGTGAGAATATATAGGTCCCATGGCTCTGGTTGTCTCCTTCTAGCCCTGATTCTTCTATCTCCTTCCATCTACCTTCTGTAGAACCCTCCTGGTGAATTTTTAGGTTCTCTTCTGCTTTTCTGAGCCATGGGAGTAGCTTGAATCCACACCTCTTCTGCTCCCTTGATTCCCTCTCCAGGAAGTGATTCATTCATCAAGTACCTACTATGTACCAGGCACTGTGCTAAGTACCAGGGATACAGAGGGGAAATGAATTAGTCAGTTGATCATAAGATCCTGGATTTAGACCTGGAAAGCACCCTAGAGATCATCAGGTCTAACGCTTATTTTATAGAAAGGAAAAACAGTTTATATTTTATGGGAAGAATACAACATGCCCATGTATCTATTAGAAAATACAAACTACAGAATAAATACAAAGCTATTTGAAGCACTAACAACTGGGGGATCAGGAAATGGCTTGTGTAGGAGATGGCTCTTGAAGAATGTAGGGATTCTGAGAGGCAGAGGTTAGGAGGGAATGCATTCCAGGCATGAAGGATAATCTGTACCAAAGTACAGCAACAGGAAATAGAATGACATGCATGAGGCTCAACAAGCAGGGCAATTTGGCTGGAATATAAACTGCTGGAGGGAGTATCACGTATAGTAAGCCAAACAGTCAAGAGATTTAAATGACAAAAGGAGGATCCTTAGGCAACAGGGAGTCATTAGAGTTTCCCAAGTAGGTGAGTGATGTACTCAGATCTGAGCATGGCCAGAACTACTATAGAACTGGGGGAGGGGAGGAGAAGGGATATAATAGAAGTAAAATGATGGTGGTGACAGCAGCAACCTGAGATAGGTGGTACAGAGGAGACCGTGCTGGACCTGAAGTCATGAAGACCTGAATTCAAATGCAGCCTGGATCTTACCAGCTATGTAACTCTGGGTAAGTCATTTAACTTCTTTGTGCCTCAGTTTCTTCATCTGTAAAGTGGGGATAATGATAGCACTTACCTCCCAGGGTTGTGGTGGAGATAAATGAGGCAACATATGGACAGGTTTGTAAACCTCACAGTATATAAATAGATGTGATATAGTATGTAAATATATGCGTAAATACTACCATATTACTTATGATTACTAATAATTAATTATTACTAAGAGTAATAAACTGGTTTCTAAAGATTACACCACAGCAATTATGCATCTGATCTATTTAGACAAATAGACTGAAATGTATCGATTTTTGCCTCCTCTATATGATTCTTAAAAAAACCCAAACCATAAGCTCCTGAAGTCATTATCAAATATAACTGCCTTCGAAGCTGCTAGGTAAGATGACTGATTAATGAAATCAGGACCTGGAATCTGACTATAAGTATTTGCAATAGAATCCCGAGACTTGGCATAGTTTTATATCTGCTTTCTGAACACGTTTTGATTTTATGGGAAAATGTAATGGAAAACATATATGTGGTCTGCTTCTGTTAAAGCTTCTTGAAGAATAAGACCCAAGTACTGTATTTTAAAATGCCAACAAAATTTAAGAAAATTTTAGGAGAGATCTATTTTCAAAACTGCAATAAAAAAGATACAGAGCAATGAATTCAGCTTTATATTTTTATAGCTCCTGCTTTGTTCAGGAAATAAATATTTCTTAGTGGATTATGCACCCTAGTATCCATTTATGTTCCACTTATGTTCAAGTGAATTCTTAAAAGTCATCCATCAAGATTTCAGAGAATGATGCCAACATGTGATTTATCAATTTCTGAAGCTAGGCACTAAATATGTTCACAGGCAAGGGGGAAAATGTCTGTTCAGTCTTAGTGCCTTTTAAACATGAGGTCCCAAGGTAATTGTAATGGCTCTACAGTAATAAGCTTCAAAGTGCTTTTTCCTTACAGGAGAGCCAAATGGTTTTCAGCCTTCAGGAACAGAAAACACAAACTTCAAAGTGACTAGTCGTTTCCTAGGGCTGAATGGAAGTCAGTTGCTGACACCAGTGTGCTGAAGCAGAGATAAAGTGAAGATTTTTCTAGGTGGAACTGTCAGTCTGGCACATTTCTTATCCACTCAAACTTCTTACATGAAAACATTTGTAGCCTTTCAAGAACACTTAACACATATAGACTGCTTCCTTTCATGATGCATATGGGGAAAATAGATTTGATATTTATCAAAGGTTCCTAGTGTTGTTGTTTTTTTTAAAAAAACATTTTTATTTAAAGTTTTGAGTTCCAATTTCCATCCCTCTCTGCCTCCCTCTCCTCTCCCTCCCTGAGACAGTAAGCAATCAGATACAGGTTATACATGTGCAATTTCTGGATTAGTCATTTTGTATAACAAGTCTGGAATAAAAGAAAAAACAAAGAGAAAAATAGCATGCTTTAGTCTATTCAATCATGCATCTGATCTATTTAGACAAATTGACTGAAATGTATGGATTTTTGCTTCCTCTATCTGATTCTTAAAAAAACCAAAAAACCATAAGCTCCTGAAGTCATTATCAAATATAACTGCCTTGGAAGTTGCTAGGTAAGATGACTAATTAATGAAATCAGGACCTGGAATCTGGCTATAAGAATTTGCAATAGAATCCTGAGACTTGGCATAGTTCCAGCATAACCCTGCACATTTGTAAACCTCTTTGAGACTGCATTTCTTTCTCTGGAGGTGGACAGTATGCTTCACTTTTAGTCCTTTGACATTGTCTTGGATCATTGTATTGCTGAAAAGAGTTAAGCTATTTACAATTCTTCATCAAACAGTGTTGCTGTTACTGTGTATGACATTCTTCTGGTTCTGTTCACTTCACTATGCATCAGTTCATGTTAGTCTTTCCAGGTTTTTCTGAAATCATCCTGCTTGTCACTTCTTATAGCACAATAATACTCCATCCCTATCATGGTAAAGTTTCATAATGGTTTTAAATAGCTATGTCTTGTGGGTGTTAGAAACACTCCTAAGAGGGGACCAGTTTGGATGGTACCGTTGTACTTCTAGAGACTGCCTTGGTTCTCAAAACTCAATTCAGAGGCTTCATCACAAGGGACTCAAAGTCAAGAAGTCAAGCCTAATATGCAGATTGTTCAGGTATCACCTGGAAGGCTCAAGGGAAAATCTGAAAGGCCTGATCTTAGCATTGTACATAAATTATGGTTTGTATCTATACCTAGAGCATTATTCTCAGTTCTAGTCAACACATTTCTCTCTCTCTCTCTCTCTCTCTCTCTCTCTCTCTCTCTCTCTCTATATATATATATATATATATATATATATATATATATATATATATACACATAAACATATACATAATATACACACATAATGTATTACATATATAATACACATTTATATTATACATATTATACATAATATCTCTTTCCACTTTTGCTCTCTTTCTCTCTATATATCTACATATATAAAATACATAGACACATATTTATATGTGTCTGTGTGTAGATATACATATATATATATCTACACACACACACATACAGAGCAACTAAAAATGAGCAAGGGTACTCTCTTTAAGGACAGATTAAGCACAGTAGAATGCTTCAGTTTGAAAAGATAAAGGCTAGAAATAAAATCAGAATTTGTAACCATGGATGTAGAGTAGAGACGTGTTTACCAATTTCTGTAACTGACTCACAAAACGTTAAAGCATAGAAGCAACTCAGTTCAACCCCAGCTTCCTCTCATGTTACAGATAAAGTAACCGAGGCCCAGAGGAGTAAAGTGAAATGCCTAAGGTCCTACAGCAAATTAGTGGCAACACTAGGGCTAGAATTCTGGTCTCAACTCTGGATTCCACTCATGGGTGTACTGGAACCAGCTCAAACTCAGTCTCAAGAACTGATTGTTAAATTTTCAGTCTGAGTATTTACACCTTAGAAATGGGTAATTAACAGAAATCCAGACTTGATTTATTGTTTTGCTGATTGTCAAAGGCTTAAGAAAGTAATGGAGAAAATGTTAATGATGGAGATTAAACTTAAAAGTGTGCATATATTTCTCCCCCCCAATAATTTTTAAACATATACTAGCATATTACTACTGTGCTTTCAACTCTATCACCAGTTCTAGAAATATAAGGCTGTGTCACCCTTCCCCTATCACACCCCTATTTTGAAACTCAAAGAAGCCAGTATCAGGATAAAAACATGCATAGCTATGTTTAGATGATCTTGAGAGTTTCATTAAATTTTAAATTCTATGATCCTATGAATATATGAAACTGACTAATTGAAGAGATTGTACAGGATAAAAAGATTCCAGGTCCAGCATTCTTTTTGATAATTTTCCCAGGAGTTGAATTTAGCCCCACAAGGCTATTTTTTGTTTAGTTTGGTTTTGGTTTTGAAATAAGAAAAATACCTGCCCATCTCCAGTACCACAGCATACTTCCTTTCAGTAGCTTAGCAATTACATTTGACTTTTTTTTTTCAGTAGTTCATCCAGGCTTGAACACAATGAGGAAAGCTAAGTGTTCTGTTACCATCTCCTGTTACCATCTGTCATCATCTGTGACTATCTCAGGCTCCTCCTTAATTATTTTTATTCTGTACTCTTCTATCCTATGATCATTCTCCTTGGCACAGAAAACAGAAGCAAAATAGGAATTGAGTAGTTCATCCTTCTTTTCATTATCATCATTTAGTCAACCTTTTAGCAGTGGTTCTTTTCCTTCTTGGATCCACAACATAGAATTTTTTTAAAAGACTTTTATTCTTAACATTCATTATCTGTCTTAGCCCTTTCTCTCATTTTTTCTCATCCACATGTATGATTTATTTTGCATAGGGAACTTCCAGTGTGGAAACTGTCTTTAGCGATTCAGATATGATAACCGTTCTGCAATTTATGGTCTTCAAGAGTTGCCTGGTCCCCTGAGAGATTGTGACTTTCCCAGGGTCACAAAGCCAGTATGTATCAAAGACAAAATTTGAATCTAGGTCTTCCTCACTCTCAGGACTATTCTCTAGATAATCTCTAACCATTTTTTTGCCTCATCTCTTACCTACCCTGGCTCTGGATGAGAGTGAGGCTGGTGAATTTGCACAGCCTGGCCTCTTAAATCCAGTTCACTCACAAGTCATGACCTCACCTTCCGGATGTCATTGGTCCTGTTCTAGAATGAAGTAAATAAAGTAACAAGATAAAAACATGATTAGCCAAAAGAAGCACTGAAACAAATTAATAGATGTCAACACCTTAATGGATCTTGAAAAGATCCAAAAGAAAATAGAAAAGAGAGGTCACTGAAATAGTGTTCCTATGGATAGAAGCAAATAAATGATTAATTTCAATTATAACTAAGGGGTAAGTTGTTCTAGTTTTGGACTATTAGTAGTAGATGGATTGTTCTGGATGACTGAGACAGTCTGAGGACCTGGAACTCATCTATACTGCTAAGTGGAGCTGCCTCTCAAGAACTCTAGCTCTTTCAGTTTCTATAAATAGAGCATGGAAATATCAGTGGGAGGAACAAAGGGGTCGCCTGGTTTTGTGTTACTTGGGAAATTGACAGACTGGGGGAGATTAAGACTTATCCTTTGACCCTTATTTTAAAGCAATATACAAAAAACCCCCCATTTTTCACTGATTGTTTTCACATCATAGTCTTTTCCATGTGTATGAAAGTCATATAGATTGAACCATTCCTTGGATCAAAGGAAAACAAAAAATATATACGGTACATGTTTAATAATCTGTACAGCATCCTGCCCTGGTCGACCTCTGCCTCTCTGCATGAGGAGGTAGGTAGGTTTCATCAGTTCCCCTCCTGGACCATCATTGTTCTTTCTATTACTCCAAATTCCTTTGAGTGATCTTTTCATTTCATTATTATAGTTACTGAAAGTCCCTTGGACCGCATGGAGATCAAATCAGTCAGTACTTAAAGAAATTAATTTGACTATTCCCTGTAGAAGGTCAAATAATGAAGGTGAAACTTAAAAACTTTGGTCACATAATGAGAATTTGGAACGCATTGGAAAAAACTCTGATGCTGAGAAAGATTGGAGGCAAGAGGAAAAGGAGAGAGCAGAGAATGAGATGGATAGATAGTGTCATGGAAGCAATGAACATGAGCTTGGAAAGATCCTGAGAGATAGTGGAGAATAGAAGGGCACATGGAATCACATAGAGTTGGACACAACTGAACAAGTCATAGTGTATGTTGTTCTCTTGATTTTGTTTATCTGACTGCATCAGCTCATATAAATTTTCCCATGTTTCTCTGAATTCCTCATATTCCTCATTTCTTAATATTTCCACTTAATAGTAATCTGTTACATTCATTTACCAGTCTGTGCTATTTGTTAAAAAAAAAAAGGTCCTTCTTTGAAAAAAAGTTATTGTTAACGTTTCTTTTTTGTATCCTAATTTCCTGGTGTCTCCCTTTCCCCACAAAGAACCCTCCCCTAAAACAAAAATATCAGTCCAACAAAACTCACTGAGACTGGTCTGAAAGAGTATTCACCCATTTCTCACAGGTAGTAGCCTACCTTTCTACTAAATCAAAGGAAACATGCTTCATTATCTGTCCTCTATGACCAAGACAAGTCAGAATATTTAACAAAAGGACTTTGCTTAAGGGGCATACAGGTAAAGGTCCAACAGTCAAAACTCTTCAATTTTTTTACTCTCTCCTCACATTCCATTTATTATCAAACCTTATCCTTTCTTCATAGTGTATCTTGGATCTCCTCCTCATTCTCTACTGTTCCTGGGACTGCCTCATTCCAAGTCTTCATCATTTACAGACCTACATTAGTGCAACAGATGCCCTAATATGGCTCCTTGTTTTCAGCCCCTCCCTACTCCAGTCCTTCTTATAAAGAGATGTTAAGATAATGTTACTTAAAACCCATTTTCATCATGTCATTCTGTATTCATAGACCTGCAGTAGTTTCCTAATCTTCTCAAACCTAAATTCCTTTGCCTACTATGCAAATCTCATTAATAAACCAGTCCCTGATGTTCTATCCCATTGTAGAGATTTGCAAAGGCCTCTGGAAGCAGAATCAGGGCTAAGGGTGGGCAAGTTAGACAGTTGCCTAGGGCACAGCATAGAAAAGGGACTTTAAAAAAGTTTTTGATATATTTTGTTTTTACATGACTTTTATTTACAAATGTCCCTCCTCCCCATTGCTATTCTATCTTACTTTGTCAGAGAGAAAAAGATCTAAATAGAAAAAAGAGAAAATAAGTGATCCAGCTTATTTCCACACCCTTGCCTGCAGTCTTTGACAGTGTTGATCACCTTTTGTTTGATACTCTCTTCTCCCAAGTTTTCATGACAGTTCTCTCTCTGCTGATTCCCTTCCTACCTGTCTAACTTCTTTTCTGTCTTCTTTACTGGGTCTTCCTCCATGCCATACCTGCTAACTCTGGGAATCCAACAAGCCTCTATTCTAGCCCTCTTCTCTTCTCTCTCCATACTCTTACAGTTGGTGATTTCATCTGCTCCCATGATTCCATTTATCCTCTCTATGCAGATGACTCTCAGACCTATTTGTTCAGTCCTAACCTTTCTGCTGATCTATTAGTCTCACATCTCTAATTGCCTACCAGACATCATGAACTGGGTGTGCTATAGATGTGTCAAATTTAACATGACCAAAACTGAACTCATTATCTTTCCCCCTCAAACCCTCCTGTCTTCCTAACGTTCCTATTATTGTCAAGGGTACTACTATCATTCCAGTAACTTAGGCTTGAGGACTATCTTCATCTACATCTGACCACTGGACTCAGTTGGCTCCAGAAGAGATGAAGCTGGTGATTTTGAACGTCTCTGCCTTACTTAAATCCAATTCATTTGCATGTCATAGCTCACTTCCTCAATGGCACAGTCCTCTTCGAGAATGAAGGACAATGCAGGCTACATCCTTGAGTCTTCTCTCTCACCCTCCCATTCAATTTGTTGTCAAGGCCTTCACACCATTTTTATCTTCAAAATGGGTTTCACATATGTTTCCTTCTCTCCTTTGATACTGCCACTAGCCTCTTGTAGGCCCTCTTCACCTCATGCCTGGACAGCTGCAGTAGCCTGCTTGTTGGTCTGCCAGCCACAAATTTTTCCCCATTCCAATCTGTCCTCCACTTAGCTGTCAAACTGATTTTTCTACAGGGTACATCTGACCATATCACCCTCTAATCAATAAGTTCCAGTGCCTCCCAATTATCCACCGGATAAAATATAAAATCCAGTGGTGTTTAATTCTTCAAAACCTAACACCTTCCTACTTCTTCAGCCTTCTTACATCTGGATCCCCTCCATGTACTCTGTGATTCAGTGATACTGGCCTCTTTGCTGTTCCTTGCATATGGCATTCTTATCTTCTGACTCTGGACATTTTTATTGGTTGTCCCTCAAGGCCTGGAACACTCTCCCTTCCTATCTCTGTGTCCTAGCCACTCTGATAGTTTCACCTAAAGTCCCCCTTCTAAGGAAGACTTTCCCAGTCCTCCTTAACCTTAGTACCTTCCCTCTGACACTACCACCAATTTATCCTGCATACGACTTATTTGTGCATAGTTGTTGTCTCCCCCATTAGGCTGAAAGCAGGGACAGCTTTTTTGTCTTTCTGCATATCTCAAGGGCTTAGGCACAGTGCGTAGCACATAGTTGGTTGCTTAATAAATGCTGACTAACTCGTCCCTCAATAATTACCAGGGGCTCAGACTTTTAGTACTTCTCAATTGAGACAATCCACCAGAGGTATCAATTGGGTCTGAACAAGGTCTAGTCATTTCTACTCAATCAAAAGCATTAGACTGAAGTATAAACAATCTAATTAATCAAGTGGAGAAGGAGTACAGAGAACTTTGGGCCACTGGATAAAATGTAGTGACATGACATTGACAAGTGCATCAGAAGTTCTCAATTTGTGCTTCACCCACTTTTGGTGACTTACGTGTTTTGTTCTCTTGCCAAAGGATATGCATGACCAAAGGGCATTGGTCCCTTGGTCCCCATGATGGGGCTGATGGGGGAAAGGAGCTGTGGCAAAAAGGATTGGCCACTAAGCCTGGGGAAACTACAATTTTTCCCCTTTTCTCTTCTTTCTCTTCTTTTTCCATGTATTAGATTATAAGTTCCTTGGGTTCAGGGACTGTCTTTTGCTTCTTTTTGTATCCCCAGTACTTAGCAGAGTGCCCGACATACAGTAGGTACTTAGTAAGTGTTTATTGACTGACTGATGGTATGACTTGGAATGCTGATAGCTGTCCCTTGGATGCTTTGATGGGAGAGAGGCCTCCCGTCACCAGAGGCCAGCCCTCACCATAAGTGATAGTGGTGATTGCATACATACAGTAGAGAATGTATATGTTAGACTGGGTGAGCCAGAAAGTGACTCTCCAGTCCCTCATTGCCTTTTCTGCTTTGTCTCTTTCCTGAGCGTAAGATATCAAACCACAATCCTGAGCTGGATGCTCCTAGTGTGGCTTCTATCTTGTGAATTCAAGAGGTCCAAAGTCTTTGAGAGATTCAGGTGCTACTTTCCCAAAGGAAGACTATGTGTTTCTCAGAGAAGATGACTTATGCCAGGCAGAATGGTGACCAGAATATATGGACCATGAGTTAATACCTCTGAGATTGTGACTCTGGGCAAAAGGGAAAGGTCTGGTTAGCAGTACCACAAAGTATTTCATGTTTTAAATATCATCCTCTCAGGAAAGGATATTAGGAGTGATGGGATACTATTACAGGTTATAAATATTTGTCAATATGCATTTATTAGTCTTTTGTGTTGTGAAAGAAGTAAATAACTGTCCTATACCAGATACCTACTTCTCAGTAATTGAATGCCTATCTATTCCTGGTTCCTCCCTATTACAGAGACTCTAGACATGAACCAAATTTGAATTTTATTTGAGAGATCTTCCCTGGGATCTTGGGCTGAAGGAATAATGACCCAGACAGTATGAAAAAAATCCTTATCCCATCTACCTAGAGATCAGGCTTCCCTAGGATTACATGAACCCAGAGCTAGGGCCCCTTTGTAGGAGAAGGAATTCTCTGGGCAGCAGTTCTTTATACCAAGACTGGTGTTAAAAAGATGAATTTTATGTTAGGGAGTAGCATGGCATTATTAAAAGAAATGAATAGTTTCTCAGATATAATCCAATATGCTTTCTTCTTCCTTTTCTACTCTGGGCCCAGCTTATTGTTCACGTATAATACCTGCCCTAAAACTGAATGTTTTAGTCTGGACCACAAAGTATTTTTTTATTCATACGTATTCCTCTGTATGGGTTGCCAAGAGGATGCCAATCTCTCTTGAGAGGCCACGTAGCTCACCGAGGAAATGCTCTAACATTCCGAGGCTTGATGTATTTGGGCTAATGTCCTCCACAAACAGGAGCATCTGAAGGACTTCAACCACAAGGAATTCATCCTTAACGTGGATTCTGCGCAGGAAATTTTCATGACAGAGGGGAACACTTTTGATAAGCATAGGTCTTCTTGTTTTTAATGCCTCTCTTGATAACAGTCAGGGTTGTTGAACAGAGTTACCCTTGTGGTAGCAGCTGTCATAGAGTTTTGTAGATCTTAGCTCACGCATGAGAGATATGGTGTTGGACCTGAGCCTTTAAGGCTCATATTACCCTCCCAATGCTTTTAGAGTAACCAGTAACAGTAACAGTGTCGTGTATTTGCTACACCTTCAAGTCAATTTCATTGTTTGTAAAAGTTTGACTGTTCCCTTTTCATATTTGATTTAAGGATACCCTCCATATGTGTGTAAGTCATTCTCAAAAAGATTTTTATAAAGATGGGAAAGTAGGCAAAGGAGTTAGTAGTTATTAGTAGCCTTTTAATTGTAATATCATCTGTTAGTTTCTCTACAGATTGCTAGTTATGGATCAGTATTTATTTTTCTTATTTATTTATTTTCAGTGTTCCACAATCACTACCCCACAACCTAGATTTTTTTCTTTCCCTCTCTCCCTGCTTCTTCCTCAAGATGGCATAAAATTTTGTATCAGTTTTACACATATATTCCTACTAAATACATTTTCACCATAGTCATGTTGTGTAAAGAATTAAAATGAATGGGAGAACTTATATAACAAATCAAAATGTAATACAAAAGAAACTGACTACAGAGTTACTTTAGAAGAAGAAAATATGAACATCTGAGAAGATCTCATGTAGGAGATGGGACTTGGGCTGAACCTTGAAGGGAACTTTTTCTAAGAATGCAGGGGGAACATGGGGGCAGGAAGGTGAGATGACCGAAAAAAGGAAGGTTCTCAGTCTCTTGCAGGTTAACAAGCCATTTTGCTTTGCTTGGGCCCTGAAAGTTCCTATTATTATTGACAAGCACAAAAGAAGATGAATTTATAGAGTAGGTCAAAAGAGGTAGTTTGTCAAGTTGTATATGGAAATATGGAGGGGAAATGTTTGCGGTGTATGAACAGGCCATAACACAGCTTTGGAAAACTAGTGACCAAGGAGTTCAAGAATGCTGAAAGTGGTAACAGAGATGGGCTTTGAAAGGAGCTAAGGATTCTGAGGGATGCTCGTAAGAAAGGAGTATATTATAGGCATAGGATAATATTTGTTCAAAGGCAGGTGAGAGAATGCTGGGTTCAAAGAATAGTAATTAGTGCAGTTTGGCTGGAAAATAGATTTCATGATAAGGAAGAAACATGAAAATAAGTCTGTATAGTTGGTTGGAGACAAATGGGACCACTAAATGGTTTGTCATTTATCCTAGAGACAAGAGGGAGTCTTTGGAAGTTGTTAAGCAAGAGAGTGACATGGTCAAACCTGTGCTTGGGGAAGATTCTTTTGGTGACTGCATGCAGAATGGATTGGGGAGAGCAAGATAGGAACAGGAATCCCCTCTCCAACATCACTGACGAGTGGTCATGTAGCCTTTACTTGAAGACAATTCACTGGAAAGGAATCTATTACCTACCAAACTGGCCCCTTTCCCCTTGGTGCAGTTCTAATTGGTATTTTTAATTTGACCTACCCTTAGCAGGGAAGATGAAAACCTGTCATGCCTTTAAATATCTGGACTGGGACTTTGGGGGGAATTCCCTTGTATGACATTGGGGCAAGGTGATTACCCTTTCCAGGCCTCAGTTTCCTCATCAGTAAAAGGATGGTACTGGACTAAAGATAATCTCTAAGATCCCTTTTAGCTCTGAATCTATGATTCTTACCTGGGGAAACAGAAAGTAGAAAAGACACAGTCTCAAGGGTAGCACAATGAAGCTTCCAGTTTCCATTTGAACTGAGCAAGGATTTTTTACCTATCATTTGTTTCATGAATAGTTTAGAACTTCCCTGACCAGGGCCACCAAGAGAAAATGCAACTACCAGCTTCAGCCACTGCAAAATCTTTAGCAAGCAAGGAAGAAAAATCACCCAGCTGGGCAGATCCTGAGCTATCTAGGAAAGCTATCCTTACTCAGGGAGACCAGAACTCTTGTGACTCTTCAAGTGTGACAGGCTGCACTTGACTTGACTCCTCCCTGGTGAAGTCAATACCCTGTAATGTCCCTGAATCTTCAACTAGGAAACACATTAGTTTGCACAGAGAATATTCCCCTGTGGAACCCTGAAGGGCAAAGGGACAGAATGTCTTAGGAGCTGTTTCTCCCAGTATTCAGAGCCCTGTATGTTCTAAGATAAATATTTATTCAGTATGTACTATTTCCAGTGGCCACAGAGGGAAAAGGACTGTAAATATGTTCATGTGTACATGGTCATCAATTAGTCATACTTCAACTGGAAAACAATAATCACATATGTAGGCAGTCTGAGGTTGGTATTATTCTAAGATGTTTGCAGAGACATAAACAAATGTATTAAAATAAATATAGTGTAATATATCCTTAATCCAAAAGGGTTTGCTAAAATAAAAAGAAAATAAAGATAAGAACTCATGTATATAGAAAGAACTATTTTATATCTTATATATGTATTATATGTGTATGTATATGTATATATATATATATATATACATACATATATACACACGGCAAGAGCTCACATATATGGCAAGAGTCCTACCGTCTCCTGTTGAGTTCTCATGATGTACATTAACAGAGATGATCACAACATTGGTGGCACAGATATTAAATTTTGGCAATGACAATACGCTCATGCCCTGGCAGATGGTTCTCTACTGTTCCTAGAGGTAAATTCACAGCTCATCTGTCCTTCAGATGCATGAGCTTTTATCTCCAGCAGAGGAAACCTATATTAAAAGTCACCTGATATTTTAAAATCAATTGAATAATTTGTTAGAAAAAAAGGATTTTAAGTCAAGGTTAATGATTGGTATATTAGAGCCTATAGATCACTTTGATGAATTATATCAAGGCATTCAACAAGTAATAAATAATTAGAACTAATACTGGTAAAGTGCTGTAAATATCACAAAAATACTTTTATGCATAATATTCTAATTTGAGCCTCATAACAACCCTGTTATAAAAGTAATATATATGTTACCCTCATTTTACTGATTGAGGTAAATGGGACTCAGGTTAAATGGCTTGTATCTGTGTCACACAACTAGCAAACATCAGAGGATAAAGTGAATGAATGAAAAAGTATTCATTAAGCACTTACTATGCATCAAGCACTGTGTTAAAAAAAAATCAAGATAATTCCTACTCTTAAGTTGCTGATACTCAAATTGGGGAGAAAACATATAAAAGAAATTTCAGATCTAAGGCAGATGTGAAGGATCAGAAACCTCAAGGGTTCAGTGGTGGAGTGAGTGGTAAGGCTCAGGCACAGGAGCTCTTAACTTACATAGGGAGGTATGAGGACAGTGCCAGAATATTGGAAACTGAGCCAACTGTGTAAAAATAAGAGCCATTACCCAATTGATAAATGGTTGAAGTATACAAACAGGCAGTGCTCAAAAGAGAAATCAAAGCTCTCAATAGCACATGAAAAAATGCTCTAAGTCACTATTGGTTAGAAAAATGCAAATTAAAACAACTCTGAATTCTACCTCATATTTATCAAATTGGTTAACATGACAAAACAGGAATATGACAAATGCTAGAGTGAAGTGGATGTGGAAAAATTGGGATACTGATGCACTATTGGTACAGTTGTGAACTGGTTTGGAACTATGCCCAAAGGACTATAAAATTATGCATATACTTTGCCCCAGGAATACCCCTACTAGATCTATATTCAAAAGAGATCAAAGAAAAAAGAAAAGGACCTATGTACAAAATATTTATAGCAGGTCTTTTGTGGTGGCAAAGAATTAGAAACTGAGGGGATGCCCATCAGTTGAATGATGAACAAGTTGTGGTATATAATTGTGATGGATTACTATTGTGCTGTGAGAAATGTTAAGCAGGATGGTTTCATAAAAACCTAGGAAGACTTATATGAACTCATATAAAGTGAAGTAATCAGAACCAGAAAAATATTGTATATAGTAATAGCAATATTGTAACATTGGTCAACTGTGAAAGATCTAGCTACTCTGTTGAACACAATAATCCAAGACAATTCCAAAGGACTCATGAAGCAAAATACTACCCACCTCCAGAGAGAGAACTACAGAACTCTCTGGACAGGTTGAAGCTTATTGTTTGCTTCCTTCTTTGTTTTTCTTGCTTGAAAAAGTTTTGTGGGTTTTGTTTACCAATATGGCTAATATAAAAACATTTTGCATGATTTCACATGTATAATGGGTATTCTATCTCTTGTCTTCTCAATGGGTGGGGGAGGGGCTGGGGAAGGGAGGGAGAGAATTTGGAACTCAAAAAAAATTTTTTTTAAGTGAATGTTTAAAATTTAAAAAGAAGCAGCAGCAGAAAGATAGTGTCAGGGAGACTACAAAGCATAGAGACAGGGAAGATGATAAGGCCTGGTAGTCCTTGATCTCATTACAAGGAATGCAGTTGTTGACTTCTATCTCATCTCAACCCTGTGAACAGCCTTGGCAAAGGAAGAAAGCAACGTGGGAGGGTAACTCTAGGGATGGCTCTTCTCTGGATTCTGGGACAACTCAGGGACAGGTGAGAGACAGTAGAAGTGGACCACATCTAGCATTTTCTCTAGTATACCACACTTCCTTTAGTAGAAAGAACTCTTCAAATAACTCATTGGATCAGAAATGAGAGCTATTTTAAGTGGATCCTCTTGTAGGGAAATGAGAAGTATAAGAAAAAGAACCTTTGCAAGCCATTTTTAAACAATGACTAAATGTCCTAAAGATACATATGACCTCAGGGATTTGGGGAACTGTGGTTCCATGACCTACTTAGCAAGGCAGTCATGTAATAGATAGAGTGCTGGAGTTGGAGTCGGAAAGGTCTGGGTTCAAATCCCACCAGTGATACTTTACTATCTGTGATTGTGGGCATGCCGTTTATCCTCTTTGTGGCTCAGTTTCCCTATATGTAAAATAAGGATAGCAATATCTACAGGGCCTGCCCCATTGTTTTGAGGATTAAAAGGAAAGAAGGATATAGGTATTTATTAAGCATTTAGTATGTACCATCACAGGGTAGCTAGGTGGCACAGTGGATAGAGTAATGGGCTTGAAACCAGAAAGACTCATGTCCCTAAGTTCAAATCCAGCCTCAAACACTTACTAGCTGTGAGTCATGTAATTCTGTTTGCCTCGGTTCCTCATCTATAAAATGGGCTGGAGAAGCAAAGGCAAACCACTCCAGTATCCTTACCAAGAAAACTCCAAATGGGCTCACAAAGAGTTGGACACAACTGAAATGACTCCACAACAGAAATAACCATATTGTGCTAAGCACCAGGGATATAAATACAAGCAAAAAGCAATCCCCAAGGAGCTTATATGTTTTTTAAATCAGAGAAAGACAAGAACTAAACTGGAAGGAGGATGAAGACCATCTAGCCTCAGCCCTTCCACAAAAGAAGGCTCCAGGAAGAATTCCCAAAGAGGGATGGACCTTTTGGAGGGATGGTCTGTGATAAGGGGACCACAGGGTGATAGGCTGTTGTGTTCGTCTTTTGTTTTCGAAGAAGACCGTGACATCAGAGAAATGATGACCTTACTTGTATGTTAGAGGGTGGAGAAACCCCAAGTACTGAGGGAAACTCTTGGATGAGCCAGACTAGTGTCGATGCGATACCCACAGGAGACACTATGGATATGCATGCGTATTTCAGGGTAAATTTGCAAAACATAAACTCTCTTCCTCAAAGACAAAACCAAGATATTTATTGAGATACCAGAAAGTCAATTCCACCATAGCAACATTGAAGTTTGTACACTTTACCAATAGAGGGAGGATCACCATCCCCAAGCCTTCTCTTCGTCAGACCTCCCCACAAACAAGTTCCCTTAGGTGAAATGCCCCTCTCTCACTCAGGCTAGCTGCTCTGCTCTGCTCTACCTGTTGCCCATCTCTTAGTCCCACCACACTTTCTCTTCCCGTTGCACCCATTCATTCAGCAAGTTCTACCACCATCTGCTCCATGTGATTCAAGCTGTGCATTGGACCAAAGCTCAAAACAGGTCACAAGGGCCTATTAAGGGGTAGGGATGATCTTCAAATTCCCTTGTAGCCAGTCACAGAAGGGGTGTGTGTTGGAAGTCAGAGGACATCAGGACCTGGACCAAGAACAGAATGAAGGCAAGCCAGCCTTGCACCCTCCACAAACCTCCAAGAAGATATGATCATCTTCACTGAAATAATTATACCTTCCCTTTCAATGCTGTGTAGAAAGTAATTTGGTGGGAGAAAGGTCCGGTTCCCTAGAAAGCAGCAGAGGAGATAGAGATTGTGATGAGAGATACTTCACACAAAGTAAATAAGACAGAAAGTGACAGTATGGAATTGTAATGCATTCCAATGATTTTCATGAGTTTTATCAACATTATTCTGATCTACCCAGGAGCTATCAAGGTTTATACATACCATATTATGCTAAAGGTAAGACTGATTTAAATCACTCTGAGAGCAAAGTTATCCCAACATTGCAGGAAAAGAAATAGAATATGCAGCTCTAGGCATGAACCTATAGGATGAACTGTATTTTATGAGATTCTATTTCTGTACTTGGGAAGCTAGGTGGCACAGTGAATAGAGGGTCAGGAGTCAGGAGGACTCAGCTTTCTGAGTTCAAATCCAACCTGAGATACTTACTAGCTGTGTGACCCTGGGAAAGTCACTTAACCCTGTTTGCTTCAGTTTCTTCACCTGTAAAATGAGCTAGAAAAGGAAATGGTAAACCACTCCAGTATCTCTGCCAAGAAAATCCCAAATGGGGTCATAAAGAGTCATATATAATGGAAATGTCTGAATGCCGTTGAGGAACTCTTTTGAGACATGTCTCATAACTTGTCTTAGATATTAGAGAGTTTTGGTGGAAGATCTGGAAACCGTGTGTGATGAATATCATCACATCTTTGATGATTTGAATCCATAGGATGGTCTGAGCACTCCCACTGCTCATTTTACTATGACATCTTTCTAGAACCCCTACTGGGGGCAATCCAATGCTCACTCCTTCAGGGCTCAATGGAGGACCTCAGAATGGCATTAGCTAAAACTGCTCCTGCCATACTTGGCAGCAATTCTAGGACTGTCCATCCTTCACTCTTATCACATGACCAGCCAGCCTTCTTTTCAGGCATCATATGTCCTGAACATTCCTTCTCTTCAAGTCATTGATCATTTGCTATAACCTACTTCTGCCTCTATCCTTAGATCAGTGGGTATATCATGATAACTCACTTTTTCCTTTAAATAACCCATTCTTCATTATCCTGCTTCATCACTAAGACACTGTCAATGCAAACTTTATCTGTCAGCGGCATCTAGGTGGTGCAATGGGTAGAGCTCTGGGTCTGAAGCCAGGAAGATCTGAATTCAAATCCAGCCTCTGACACTTACTAGCTGTATGACCCTGAGTAAGCCACTCAGCCTCTGCTTGCCAGAGTGTTCTCAATTGTAAATGAGAGATTCTTATATCACCTATCTTCTAAAGTTGTTGTGAGGAGGAGCAAATGACATAATATTTGCAAAGTAGTTAGCATAGTACCTGACACATAGTGAGTGTTCAATAAATTCTTGTAATTTCTCTCTCTTCAAGATCAGACTGACCAATCTATGACACAGAATTGTCTTGGTCCCATCCCCTGGTCTGCCTTTCTCTTACCTCCATCATGAGCACAGCTAGAGAAAATAGAATAGATTGCCCTGGTGAATGGGTGAAGCAGAGAAGAGAAGACCCACAGGGGTTGAATTAAAAAAAAAAACTGAGGAAGAGCTAATCTCTAACATGGATTTTGAAGTCTGTGAGTAAGATGGCAAGGGATATATTTTGATTTACTCCAACATTTCAAGGATTTCTGATGTTATTGATATGAAAACTTCCACTCATTTCCATGCATGTTATTAATCCCACATATACAAACACACGGTGATAAGACTGCTAATGATAATTAATAGTAGTAGTAATAAAAGCTTGCATTTGTAGAGTGTTTTAAGGCACGCAAAAGCACTTTACACATATAATTTCATTGAATCCCCACAACTACCCTATAAGATTGCACTAACTTTGTCCTCATTTTAAAGATAAACAAACTAAGGCTGAGCAGAAGTTCACTCATTTATACTGTTATTATGTGTCTGAAACAGGATTCAAGCTAAGGGCTTCCTGACTCAGTCCAATTCTTTTCCTCAAGTGCCAAACCTCAAATCTCTCTCTACTCCAGTCCATTCTCTATTTAGCTGCGTACAGTGAACTTCCTAAAGCAAAAATGTGACCATGTCTCTTCCCCTCCCCCATAAACTACAGCGGGTCCCTATTACTTTCAGGACTAAACAGAAACTCATTTATTTAGCTTTTAAAGCCTTTGTAACTTGGCTCCTTCCCACCTTTTCAGTTTTCTCATATTTTCACATACACTGGGCAATCCAATGACACTGGCTTCCTTACTGTTCCTCACAGAAGACACTCTAATTCCTGACCTGAAGCATTTATACTGGCTGTCCCACCGTACCTGCAATGCTCTCCTTCTTCACCCCTGGCTTCTCTGGCCTCTTTCAGGTCTCAGCTAAAATCCTACCTTATCCAGGAAGTCTTCCCCAATCCCCCTTAATGCTAGTGCCTTCCCTTTGTGATTACCTTCCATTTACCATGTATATATCTTGTACACACAGAGCTGTCTGTATATGGTTTTCCCCATCAAATTGTGCCCCGTCCTTGGCAACATGGACTGTTTGTTTATTTAATCTTTCTTTGTATCCTCAGAGTTTGGACAGTGCTGGATATATGATGCGCACTTCATAAATGCTTGTTGATGGTTGACTGACTGGCTGACTGACAATAGTATGTCACCTGGTTGGATGGTTTTTAAGAGTTGCTGTGGCTGTAGATAGTTTGGTGATGAACTTCTCCAAACATGTCCAAAGCTACTCCTCACGTGATGAACACATTTTTTAATACAGGGAATTCAAATATATTCAACGAACTTCATTCTGAGATGCAGGTACCATGAACTGCCCAGGAAACATAATTCTGGAAGGACATTTATGATAAAAAGGAGTCTATTTTATCAACTGTATGTCAGGAAACTATTCTTTTCTCTGGTATCTGAGTGCAACTGTTATAAATTCTTTGCCCCTCTCCACTTGTTGACCAAAGGTGGGAGAGTTATCTAATTGACTTGAGATGCAGCTTTGGGAGGAAGGGAAATAAGCATTCATGTAGTGCCTACTATGTGCTAGGTACTGTGCTAAGTACTTTTTTTTTTTACAAATATTTTCTCAATTTATCCTTATAGCAATCCTAGGAGATTGGTGTTATCATTATCCCCATTGTATAGTAGGGGACATTGAGGAAAACAGAGTTTAAATGACTTATCCAGAGTGACACAGCTAGTGTTTGAGGCCAGATTTGAACTCAGATCATCCTGACTCCATATGGAGCACTTTATCCACTGTGTCACTAGCAATCTCATGGTATGGCACCAGAAATCCACCAGCAATTAGCTTTCTGATCACTTGAGAATGAGTTTGGGACTGTGAGTCAATAGATAATCTTGGTCTAGAAAGACCAGGGTGCTGAGCTAAGTAACATGTTGTCACATGGCTATTGCGGTATGAAAGATGACATTGTTAGGGAGTGTAGAATAGGGCCTGCACATGGGGGCATTAACTTAGGGGTTAAACAATCACACATGCCATTTTAACTTGGATGGTGGGTGTTCCCTGATACCTTCACCAAGCTCATCAGCGTGGTTCCTTCTTATTCTACACATAGATTCTCATTCATGGACTAGAAATCATTTGCCCCAATTCCTCTTGGTGCCCATTATCCCTGTACTATGTATCCCAGAGGTCTCTTTGAGAGGAATTTGCAGTCATCTGTTGTGCCTTTTTGTGATGTCTGACTAGACTTTATTTCCCAAATATTTCTGGAAGGTAGACTTCTAGTTGACAGTCATCTTGTCCTGGGGATCAGAGCAGAAGTTTTTTGTGTCTCATCCTGACTTCACTTACCCATTCTACCTTTACTCCCAATATTCTTTAATACAGTCACACTGGTCTCCTTGCTGTTCCCAGAACAAGATACTCCATAGCCTAAACCAAGGCTCTTTCACTGGCTGTCCTTCATGCCTCAAATTCTTTGTTTCCTAACATCCTAATGGGAAAAGACAGCAATTTTACTGGGATTTGAAAAACACAGGAAATAAGGAAGTAGAGGCTTTGCAGGCATAAAAATGGTCACTGGGTGGAGGTCTCGAAAAAGACAACTCATGGACCTTCTTCTAGACTTCCACCCTAGTGGCCATTTTTGTATCAGCAATACCTCTGCTTTTATATTTTCTGTGTTTTTTTTTCAGCTCCCAGTGAAATTGCTTCAGGCAGCTGGGTGATGCGGTGGATAGAGCATCTGTGCAGGAGTCAGGAGGACCCGAGTTCAAATCTCACCTCAGACGCTTGACACTCACTAGGTGCGTGACGTTGAGCAAGTCACTTAACCCCAACTGCCTCATCCTGGGTCATCTTCAGTCATCCTGGTGAATATCTGGTTACTGGATTAGATGGCTCTAGAGGAAAAGTGAGGTTGGTAACCTGCACAGCCCTCCCTCCCTCAAAACAAAGTCAAGTGCAAGTCATGTCATCATTTTTCTGATAGCATGATCTTCTTTGGCATCGAAGGACAAACACACACGCACACACACACTCATTTGTCCAGGTCAGACCTCTCCTCTTTTTCCCTCCTTTCCTACCCTAGTTCTTGATTAGCCCTTTTTGTATATATTAGTGTTCAATTAAGAAGTATTATATAAATGCTGTCTTAGGTTTTGTTTCTACTCTTTAATAACTTTTATCTATGTCTTTTTAATGTCAGATATCTCTTTGAAAAAAAGAAAAAAATTAAAACTCAACTGAAGCAATTGTTTATGATAATGTGTCATTCCATTGTCCCCCATTTCTCTTTCAAAAGAAGGGATGTATTTTTCTATCTCTTATCTCTAGGACCAATATTTTGTCAATTCAATCGAATTCATTAAGAGTTCATTAAGCACCTAGTGTGTTCCTGGAATTGTGGTAAGTGGGGGATATGAAGATAAAAATAAAACAGTTCCTGCTTTCACAAATCTTACATTCTGTTGGAAACAGCATAGATAAGGGGCAAGATATACGCAAAATAAATATAAATTAACTTTTGGGAGGAAGCACTAAAAATGGGTGAGAGTAAGAACATTTCTCACATTGGTGGTAGTTTTTAAATTGATCCTTGAAGAGAATCAGGCAGGGGACAACCTGCATAAAGATACAGAAGCAAGAGATGTAGCGTCACATGCAAATAATGCAAGTAGATTTCTTTTAGCTAGAATGTATAGTTGGTGAAAGAAAGTTATTGGAATTTATCTGACTTCATTAGATTTTTGGACTTGTTTTCATTGATTATTGCAATCACTATGGATTGGGCAGCGAGGTGGCACAGTAGGAAAGAGTTCTAGGTGTGGTGTCAGGAGGACCAGAGTTCAAACCCAGTTCCAGACAATTACTAGCTGTCTGAACTCTATTTGTCTCAGTTTCTTCAACTGCAAAATGGGGACCCTGGAGAAGGAAATGGTAACATATTTCAGTATTTTTCTAAGAAAACCTCATAAAAATGGAATCTGGAAGAGTTGGACATGACTTAATAACAATTAAAAAACAAAAGCAACAAAAAACCCCAAATCATTCTGAATATAATTCTCTTGGTTCCTTTGTCTCATTCTGCATCATATTTCTACAAGACCCATATTTGTCTGAATTTTTCATAATCATTTTTTATAGTGTAATAAATGTCTCATTACATTTATATGAGACACTTTGTTGGGTTATTTCCTTTTTTTGTTGTTGTTGCTTCAAGGACAATACCTTGAATAAATGAATGAAAAGGTATTTATTAAGCACTTAGTATATGCCTGGAGCACTGAGTCTCTTCTCTGTTTCCTAGTTTCCCCAGTCTCCTTCAAGTCTCAGTTAAAGTCTCTCCTGTCAGAAGCCCTTCCCAGTCCTTCTTAATCCTGATGTTTTTTTTCTGAAGTCATCTCCAATTTATTTATCAGTTTATCCTGTATATATCTTATTTTTGCACAATTGTTTGCATGTTTTCTTCTCCATTAGACTATGAGCTCCTTGAGAATAGGCATTTTTTTCTTTTCTTTGCATCTCTAGCACTTGGGTACAATGCCTGGAACATGGGTAGGAGCATAATAAATGTTGGTTGATTGATGACTGACTAACAGGAAAGGTAACATGTACAGGTGAGGGAAAGGTGTTTTGATCTGAATAACTACAGAGATAACTAATGGAGTCATAGAGTAATTGGTATTTTCCAGGAATGGTGGTTTTATTTGACTATTGTTCCCAGAACTAGATTAGAAAGCTGAGTGGTGGGAGGGGATGCGTAGAGGTGAAGTTGGAAGTGGTGATATCATTTGAAGATGGCCAGAGGGATGCCTGGTAAATCTGGGTCCCAGAGATTTGGAGAAGTGGAACCAATCAGGAGCTGGGGTCCTAAAGTAGGCACTAGAGTAAGGAAGCAGAGCATGAATATTTCCTGAGAGAGCATGCTGGATCTTACTTATATAAGTATTTTGTTACTTATGGGAACTTTTATTTTAGTTGACTTTGGGATATACATCCATTAATGCGTTGACTGGGTCAAAATGTATGGTTAGTTTAATTGTTTTGGTTATTTAGTTTTTTCAGCAGTATCTGACTTTTTGCCACCCCTTTTTGGGGTTTTCTTGGCAAGGATATGAGTGGTTTGCCATTTCTTTCTCCAAATCATTTTACAGATGAGGAAACTGTGGTAAAAGGATTAAGTGACTTTTCCAGAGTCATACAATTAATGTCTGAGGCTTCATTTGAACTTGATTCTTCCTGATTCCAGGCCCAGCATTCTATCCATATCATTTAATTACTTTTTCTTATTTAATTCCAAATTGTTTTCCATAATGGTGACTACACACACACAGCTACACAGTCCATTAGTGTGCCAGTCTCCCCATAGTTACTCCAACAAATACTGTTGTTTTTTAAAAATCATCTTTGCCAATTTAATGGCTGTGAGGTGAAACCTCAGGGTTGTTTTTCATTTTTTCCCATTATTTTTACCATTATAAACATTCTTTCATATGCTTGATGATAGCTTACATTTCTGCTTTTGAGTACTTTTTGCTTATATTCTTTCACTATTTTATTTATAAATAATATTAGACTGGAATCTAAAGTTTACATTTGAATGAATAATGTAAAAAGTATTTATTGAGGAGCAAGCCAGGTGGTACAGTAGACAGAGCATTGGCCCTGGAGTCCAGGAGACCTGAGTTAAATCTGGTCTCAGACACTTGATACTTATTAGCTGTGTGACCCTGGGCAAGTCACTAAACCCTGATTGCCTCAAAAAGAAAAAAGCATTTATTGAGCACTTACCATGTGTCAAGCATTGTGCTAAATGATGAGAATACAAATAGAAAAAAGCAATCCTTGCTTTCTAGGGATAGTTCATACTCTAACTGGGGTAAATAAGACATAAAAAGAGAATGCAACTATGAGGTGGGTGGAAAAGGCCAGAAGTCCTAAGGATTCAGTGGAGGGGCAGATGCCAAGGTCCAGGAATCCTTAGGCTGCATCAGCAGGTCAGAATACAGGGCCAGGAGACTTTAGCACACAATGGCACAATAGATGGTAATATGACTAGGAGTTCTACTACTCACCAGAAGGATTAGTGTTGGTGACTCCAAACTTACATACAGACAGTGTGAACAGTTGCCACTCTTTACTGTATGGATTCCCTTGGGCTTGGGAAAAGAGTAAAGGGAAGACAATGGGGGAGGGGAGGAGGGAGGATCCTTGAGGGCAGGTTTTCCTGCCATCTGGCTGCACTTGACTGAAAAGGGACAGACAATTTTCCAAGGAGTAATTGAAAGCTAAAATATCCTCATGGTCACAGACAAAAGCAGAAAGGTTATCTACTTGGTCAGAAAGTCTTCCTTGTTGTTCGTACCCTTATATTAAATACTAAGACTAGGTAAGTTTCTGATGATTTCTTCTCTGAAATGACTTTCTTAAACTCTTTAGAAATTTATAGGATAGAAAATAAAAGCAAGGTAATCATTTTCTTGTGGAAAAAAATGCATTTCAATTTTTTTGTACTTTGAATGTGACTTTTGGCACCTCTCAGTTTATGTAAGTCTTGAACGTACCTGGCATAACTCCTGGATTCTCTAGCCCCATGGTGACGTGAATGCAGTGGTAAAAAAGTTGTTAGGGAAAACATCTTTATATAAATCCAAAAATGTAGATTATTTAGGAGTGGTTATGGGTCATTTTAATTCAAGTAAATAAATGGACAAATCTTTGATTAAATCTAATAGATTTGACGACATCAGAGAGGTCTGTGAATTTTTGTAATTGTTTCCTCTGTGAATGGGGAATTCTTGGTACCTGACCTCTCCAAAACACTTGTGGAAAACAATGCCCTAGTGTAACTATGAGAGTGTAATTAAAAGTTGTTGATACATCCAGGGATCCTCATGCAACTTTCTTTGCTCTTTTCAGGCACTAAAGGAATGGTATGAGTGTTTGCATCCTTTGATTATATGTTTCCGTGAACAAGATCCATATTATGTTTTTCCTTATGAATAAGGTCTTATATTTCCCCCCCGTATGGCATAATTTAGCCGATTGCACTTTAAAGATTAATGGATTTTATATACATTATCTCATTTGATCCTCACAACTCAGGGAGGCACCATGACTATTAATTATGATCTACACTTTACAGATGAGGAAACTGAAGCACAGAGTTGAAGCCACTTGCCTGAAGGAGGTTACAAAGCTGCTAAGTGATAGAAGTGGCATTCGAACTTAAATCTAGCCAACACCAAGTCCAGGACTATCTATTATACCACACTGCCTCTTACCCCCTCCCAGAGATCTGGAGAAATGCAACCAAACATGACTCCAGGCACTGGAGGGAGGAAGCAGACACCAGTATTTCAAGAGAACAGCACGATAGGTCTTATATGGAAGTTTTTCTTTTATTTATGGGAACTTTCTTGTAAATTTTTAAGACAGTGTTTATTGCTTTATCTTCAACAAAGGTGAACAACAAAAATGAATTGTGCATCTTTTATGGGCAGAGGGGTCTATGGCTGAAGGGAGATGGAGAGTCTAATTTAAATGCTTTTTACTCAAAGCTCTCTTTTTTGTCTATTTCTCTCTTTTAAAAGGGTGGCTCGGCATCATTTTTCCAGTTTACTCGCTTTGGGTCCTCGTGCCTTGGAGGATTAAAGGGATAGAGATTGGCTCCACCTTTTAATGAATATGTAGCAACTGCTGAAGAGGGGGTTGGGAGAGAGATGAATAAGAAACTCAACCTGCCTCTGAATGAAACTCTGGATCTGGCCCTGCAACCCCCCAGCCTCCACCCCACTGCCTTTTAAAAAACAACACAGTCCACTGATGGAGCCCAGGAAGCAGAAAGGAGCTAGGGGGCCAGCCCTCAGGGATTTTTAGCCTCCTGTGAAGTTTGACCTTTGGAGGTGCCCCAAAAAACCTACTTTGGACTCAGACTTGGAAGAGATATTTAAGTAGTTTTAACACTCCAGAAGAAAGTTTCCTCCAAACTTCCTAACCCTTTTAATATGCAAATGAAGAGGGTCCCGACTGTGGCAGACCAAGAAGATATGATCTCTGAAATTTCAAGTTTAGCAACTGATGTCCCCATTTCTTAGTGGGGGTGTTGATGTGTTTTTCCTCCGATGTTAAAGCCCATTCGCTCCAAGGATCTACCGTTTAACCCAAGAAGAATGCTGAGAAAGGTAAGCCGCTCCCCACCGTCCTCTTTTGGTAGGAGTTGGTAGGAGGGAGGCGGAGAAGATCAGACCAGACTGCCCTTTAGTTCCAAGCCGCTGGCCAGATGTTTGCAGAAGAGAGTTGGGAGGGAGGTGGTGAGTGAGAGTGCTTGCCAGTGAGAGAAGCCAGAGAGGCAGAAATGATGGTGGGATGGAGGTTAAGAAACCCGGCTGTAGCAGGTGCACAAAGGGCTGCGGGCTACAGCCCCTCCTCCCGAGGCTAGTAAGTAGCGCTGCCTGCCGCTCCCCAGCCACCGCCTCACCATGCTCTAGCTATGAGGAGCCCGCCCGCCGGTTGCCTTGGGAACGGAGGCAGGGTGGGAGGGAGGAGGGGAGAAAAGGGAGTACTTTGAAACTACCAGCAGAAACTTTGTTTCCTCGCGGACTCCCCGGAACAATTTAACTGGTTGCCAGGTGACTAATGGCGCTCTCCAGGGTTGCTGAAGGCTTTGGGAATTCTTCAGCTCTATTACAACTCGAACCTCTAGCTGGATGATGATCAGAAAGGCTTCTTGGAACAATCGTCTCTCACCCTCAGTTAGCTCAGAGGAGACACATCCCTTTTGTGTTTGTTGGTGGATATTTATGCTTTGCCCCATTTCCTTACTCTACTTGGGGAAAATCTCTGGTTCTCTGATGGAGGGTGTGAACAGCTTTTTTTGCTTTTTTTTTAAGCCTTTCATTCCACAGGGATTTTTAAGCCCCTGTTAGGAGCCAAGTACTTTGCTAAGTGTGGGACTTGCCGTTTTAAAGTCTTTTTATATTCTATCATTTAATTTTTCAAAGTTGCTTTGTTTTTGAATATACAATAGAGGCATATTCCCAACGGAGACTTAACCATTTTTATTTTGATTGATTTCAGGGCCTTGAGTTATCAGAGTGGAATATTCAAATTCTGACATTTTTCTACTCATTGCTTAAGAGATCCCAAAATATTTAGGAAAGATCATAAGGACAGAGGGTAAAAGATGCAGAGATGGGAAGGTATTTTAGAGTTCATCCAATCCAACCACTTCATTTTACAGACAAGAAAACTGAGGTTTCAGAGAGGATAAGTGATCCATGTTATCTTGTAACCAGCAGGTGATAACTGCATCAAATATGAAAGACAAATTTTTATTTTACCATAATAGATATATTCTTAAGTGTAAATAAACTTACTAATGGTTACCACTCATTTTAGACAAATATTGCATAAAAAAAAAGTGAGGGTTGCTTTTATGTATCCATACTTCCGTCCATCCATTTTCTTGCTATAATTATCCTTCCCTCTTTTTTAAAAAAATGATGATTGAAAGTTACAATTTATTGTTTTATTCCTTTGATATTTGTCCAGGACAAGAAGAGTCATTGTGGGAATTTGATTTAGGTTTCTTTAGGTTAAAAAAATCAGGTCAAGCTCTAGCAGGTGCACAATAGGCTTTGAGCATCAGCCCCTCCTAAGACTGAAGAACCTAAGTTTGTTAAAGATTCTGCCTTTGTTTTAATGACGTACTTTCTTCACACTCCAAGTCATTTCCACCTCCCCATCCATTATCTTTAATACCATCAAGGTAGTCAGAGCTCAGACACTGCCCATCCTCAGAAACATAAAACTTCTCTTTTCCCATTCCTTACAGTCGTATATGCATTAAAAATAATTTGGTGGTTTCTCCTTGATCAGAAAGTTTTTAAGATCAAGCAGCAAAGGAACTCTGATAATTGAGAATTTCTTTTATAGCCTCAGACTTCTGCCATACCTCTACCTTGTTTTATGAAGTGGATACAGACTAGTTAAGTATCAGGATGTAGATAGATTCTTGAAAAGTTGTGAGAAAACTAAGGCTTCCTAAAACCAAGTTATACTTTGAATGCAATAAGAGAGCTTTCTCATTAAAGGACTCTGATTTATTTCTTTTGTAAATGTAGATATTCACATACAGTATCAAGTTGGTTTAAAGTGAGACAGAGCTCTCTCATTTCATTTTATTTCTCTCAAGCCTTCTTTCAGTCAAATTCTTAAGCTTTGGAGGGCAGTTTGCTGCATGAGAAATTGCCCTCAACTTCCTGTGCTTCTTTCTCCTAACACCCTTCCCCCAACACTGTGTTGGTCTCCTCCTCTTATTTTCCCACCATACCATTAATGTCTGTGGCTTATTTGAGCCTATTCTGTGGCCCGTGGTATTCTGCACTTGGATTATTGTTGTGGGTAAAGTACATTTTTTTTAATATTAACTTTAGGTTCAGAAACTCATGTGTATTATGTTTTTCTCCAGCTAAATCGTGAAGTTTTTTAGAACAGAAGGTCTTTTACCTGAAGTCTTTCATATCCTGTTCCCTGCTCCAGTTGCTCAATGAGTGTACCTAGGCAGAGGTCCCTCTAAATATTATTTTTCAAAAAATATTATTTAAGGAAAAATACCACACCAGGCCAACATAATGGAAAGTAGAAGTAATCATTTATTGCATGTACATTTATATTTCTTTATAGTTGTTCATTAATATTAGCTAATTATCTACATTTATTATTTCTTTCTAAGATAATTGTACATTAAACCTAATATGTCCTTTTCCCAGATGGGAAAACTGAAACATAATGAATTTTGCCTAAAATAAGGCAGTTATTCGTAGAGCTCATAGATTTCTAAATATTTCTTCTTTTTCTGAAATGAAATGGTGATAAATTATCCCTAACAACTTAGCGTAGTGTCTCCCACAGAGAAGGTATTTTAATATTTGTTGGATGGAACAAAATTGAATTAGAAGAATTCTCACCCTCACCCTTGCCTTAGTCAACTAAATATTTATTATGTTTCTATAATGTACCAGACACTGTGCTAAATGCTGGCGATAGATATAAAAAAAGACAGCCATTGCTCTCAAGGAGCTCTTTTATATATAGCAACTAGTATGTTTCAGGCCCTGTGCTAAGCGTTTAAAAAACTGCTATCTCATTTGACCCTCACAACATCCTTACAAAGTAGGTGTATCTCCATTTTACAGTTGAGGCAACTGAGGCAGACAGAGGTTAAGTGCTTTGCCTGGGATCACACAGCTAGTAAGTGCCTTGGGCAGGATTTGAGCACAGGACTTTCTGATTCCAGGCCCATTGACCTAACCGCAACCAGCTGCCCCCAGTTGGAGGCAAGCAGTTATGTAAAAGCAGGATGATTTCTACTAAATCAAATGTGATAATATATGTAAAGTGCTTTGCATATCTTACAACTCTATAGCAGTAGTCAGGGCAAGTAAACTTCCCTTTCCAATCACTCTTTTGGGGGTTCCAGCCCTAACTTGATCCAAGTGGTCAGAAGAAAGAAGATGAAGTTTTCAATGCAGAAAGGAGGCTCTGGCCTCTTAGACTAAGGTAGATGATGGTGAAAGTTGAGGAGACCCTAATACTAAACAAGGACTGTAAGGGGGAAGATCCAGTAATGCAGTAAAAATGTGTAGATTCCTTTTCTGTACTGACAGGGAAATTTAGTTTCAATGTCAAGCTAAATCAATACTAAGTACAGTTCTTTTTCTTCATTACTCAGAGATATAAAAGCTTGAGTTAATACCAAAGGTACAGTTTTGATAATCATTTAAATTAGGGTACCATTAGTTTTAACTAGGACATATTTGTAACACTTAATTCCAACAAAATGAAATTAATAGTTTCAAAAAATTATAATCGAGCTAGTATATAGTGTTAGAACGTCAAGCTATGCTGTAAACTTCAGAGGGGAGGATTAAAACTTAGAGAAATATGAGTTTTGCCTATAAAGAGCTTATAGTATGTGTACATGTATATACAAATATACATATGTGCATCTGTGTACATACAAATACACACATAGTATATACATATATGTTTATGTATGTGTGTATACATGTGCATCTATACATGCATATGTATACACATGTATACACAGAAAGAGAGAGAGTGACATACACACAAAGCTTTTGGATACGGAAAGGGGACTGGACTAGATAGCAAGAATTATGGCTTCAGATTTTAGCTTTCCAATTTTACTAAGAATATAATCTTGGGAAAATCAAAAGCCTTTTCCCTTATCTTTAAAAGGAGGATTCTGGTCTACATGATTTCTACAGTTCTTTCCAACTTGAGCATCCTACGATTCTTTCTTTTCTTTTTTCATTTATTTACTTTTGTTTTCATTCATTTTCTATATGTAAAGGCAAAATGGAAATTGGATTGATAAAAAAGATGACAATTCAGAGAAGGGATGAATAAAATCAGGGAAGGGCTAAGATCAAGCAAAATGAGGGATAGGAAAAATTTTGAAATAAAGGAACTGTGAAGGAGCAATGTGGATGAAAGGAAGTAGGGAACTACAAAAAGCAACATTTCCCTGGAATCATGAGGAAAACAAAGACCCTTGAACTTGGAAGTTTCTGCTCCCAAAATCGTCTTACTCTCCAGTTACTGCTGGTCTAATCCAATCCTCCGAGCATGTTTCAGGTTTGAGAAAAGTCAGCAGAGAGAGATTAAAGCCCTGCTCTCCAGCCAGTTGCTTCCTGTTTCTTTGGCCCTCTTGGAGCTGTGGAATGATTTGAACCATATTAACTACCAGTATAGCATTAAAAAGTCTGATAAGGAATGAAATTGCAATGCCTCGAGAAGAGTGAAGCATGCATTGTTACAAGCCTCAGTCATTAATTTAGGATAGGGTAACCTGCCTGGCTGGCATTTCCAGGCTCTTGTTTAGCTACAGACATCTTCATTATTTGAGGATTCTGGAAATTGTAACCAGTCACTATTGAACATTCTCCTTGAAGAACTGAGCACATGAAGAAACAAGCAATTATCAGAATTTGTAGCAGAGCCTGAATCTCTCAGAAACGTGTGATGGCAAAATAAGCCAAGGACAGGAAGTGCTTTCTGAAGGTCGTCTACCTGAAAGGAGTGGGCATGACTCATGTTCACTTGAGTACCCTGGTTCACTTAATGAATTTACAGAACCTACATACTTTGAGTTTGAGTAGCTCTAGTGAAACTATTGTTTTCCAGTCATTCCCTACTGTTCCCTTGGGGTTCTCTTGACAGAGATATTGGAGTGATATGCCATTTTTTCCTCCAGCTCATTTTCTCGATGAGAAAACTAAGGCAAACAGGGTCACACAGCTGAGTCTGAAGTCAGATTTGAATTCAGGAAAGTGAGTCTTTCTGACTTCAGGTCCAGCCCTCTCCTCACTGTGCCACCTAGCAGGTGTACGGGATGTTCGGGGAGGACTTGCTGAGCCCTTTTCAGGGCTGCTCATCCACTTTACGTCTCCATCTTCACCTAGCTCTCACTCATCTGTGGCTCCAAGAAGCTGTAGCACTCGCAGTGGCTATGCCCCAGCAGGCCTCAAACCCCAGGCATGTGATGACTTCCCCCAGTGGAAGGGGTGAATGTGAACTATTTGTTCCAGCGACCATGAAGACAACTGAAGCAGGCACAGAGGCATAAAGCTTAGTCAGACACTGAAGATGCCAAGGTCATCTACTGCATCCTAGGCCATCACCAATGGTCCTTTTTGCCTTGCCACTAGTCTTTGATGTCTGTGGAAGAAAGAGTGAGGGGACTGGGTGCAGCTCTGCCTCACTTAGATCCAATTTATACCAAGTAAAGATCTCAACCCTGTGATGTCAGTGATCTTCTTTGAAAACAAGGGATGAACAGCTCTACTGAGGGATGTAAGAAGTCTTCTGCTACTCTCTCCTCCTTTATCCCCATCTCACATGATGAGATGCCCAACCACTCTACTTGTCCATTCCATCCAGTCTCCTTCAACACAATACCCTCTCTGCCATCCCCACTCTAACTTATTTTCAATTTCTCCCTCTCTATCATTTCATTTGCTACTGCTTACAAACTTGCCCCTGTCTCCCCATCCTGAGAAAAACAACAGCCCTCACTTGATCCTTCAGTCCTCATTAACTATCATCCTATATCTCTTCTGCCCATTAGAGCAAAACTCCTCAAAAAGGCCATCTATAATAGATACCTCCACTTTCCTAATCACACTCTCTTTTACGTTTGACTTCCAACCTTATAATTCTACTGAAACTGTTCCCTCTAAAGTTACCAATGGTCTCTTAGTTGCCAGATCCTTTTATCAGTCCTCTCTCTCTTTGACTTCTCTGTAGCCTTGACCCTTGATCACTCTCTCCTCTTTCATGCTTCTCTCTAAGCTTTTAGGACACCTCTTGAGGTTTTCCTTCTACCTATATGACCTTCACAGGATCCTCCTCCAGATCATACCTTCTAACTAGATATCCTAAGGATTCTGTCCTGGGTCCTCTTTTCTTCCCCATCTATAATACTTCACTTGGTGATCTCATCAGCTCCCAAGCATTTAATTACCATCTCTATACTGATGATTCTCATATCATACTTTCCTTATACCTCATATCTTTCCTGCTCCCATCTCTGATGATCTCAAATCTCAAATCTCCACCTATCTTTCAGACAGTTCTGACTGGATGTTTAGTAGACATCTTAAACTAATTATGTCCAAAACAAAACTCATTATCTTTCCCTCTAAACCCTCCCTCTTCCTACCTTTCTTGTTACTGTAGAAGGCAACACTATCCTTCAGGGATGAGGAACCTGTGGCCTTCAGGTCACATGTGGCCTTCTAGGTCCTCAAATGTGGCCTTCTAGGTCCTCAGATGTGGCCTTTTGACTGAATCATTTGTTCTGTGAAGTTTGGATTCAAACAAAAGAATGCACTTGAGGATCTAGAGAGCTACATGTGACCTCAAGATTGCAGGTTCCCCACCCCTGTACCTAGTTTCTGAGGCTCACAACGTAGGAGTCATTTTAGATCCTTGAGTATTTCTAACCCTGCCCCCACATCTGATTTTACCCTATAAAATCATTCAAATGTTCCCTCTTCTCTCTTCTAATACTACCACTACTCTGGTCCTCATCACCTCACACTTGGACTGTTGAAATAGCCTACTGGTGGATCTACCCACCTCAAGTCTCTCTGAACTCCAATCCCTCCTCCATTCAGCCAGGAAAGTGATTTTCTTAATCTTCAGGTCTGATCATATTGCATACACACACCCTTCAATAAAATTCAGGGGCTCCCTCTTCCGTCCAAGATCAAATACAAAATCCTCTGTTTGGAATTCCAAGTCCTTCTTAATCTAGTTCCTTCTGCCTTTCTAATCTATTTTACCCCTTAGACCCCAGTGTGTACACTTTGATCCAGTGACACTGGCAGTTTCATGAGTAAGATACTCCATTTTCTTGGCTTCAGGTACCATCTGACTATTCTCTAAGTTTGAAACACTTTTCTTCCTCTGCTCTACTGACCTCCTTGACTTTCTTTAAGCCCTAACTAAAATTTCACCTTCTACAGGAAGCCTTTTCCAGCCCTTCACAAATCCATAATTCCACAATGCCTACCCTCTGTTAACTATTTCCTATTTATACTTTATATAGCTTGCTTTGTATATGTTTGTTTGCATATTGTCTCCTCCATTAAATTGTAAGCCCTTTGAGGGCAAGGATGGTCTTTCTCCTCTTTTTTTATCCCCTGATAACACCTTAGCACAAGCTTGGCACTCAGTGGGCACATAATAAATGCTTGCTTGCTTGTTTGATTTAGGGGGTTAACCGATAGAGTGACTGTTTGCATATAAAAGGACTGCTTGGTGGCAGGGACAATAACATTGTCCCTAGGCATGTATTTAGCCTTTTAAAAGCAGAGGAACTCACCCAACTTCATTCAAGTCTCTCTGTAGACTGAGAAGAAAGGGGATGAACTTAGCCCTTCAATTCTACTTTTCACCTTTTTTCTTGTTCCTCTAGATTAATGTATGGGGGGCTGAGGAAGTTTCTCTCCCTTCCTTTTCAAACTTCCTCCCCCACCTCCCCATTCAGTAGTGTCATCTTGCAGTAGAAGCAGACTAGCATCCAGTGGAACAGGGGGTCCAAATATGAAGTCAAGAGCTGAGATCCTACTCAAGGATGGTAGACCTCAGAGTTAAGACTGATGTTGATACAAGAATATGTAGGTTCTGCTTCTTTTCCAAAGGGCAAAGAAGTACTCTAGGCTAGGATTTCAACAGAGTCCAAAGCTGGAGATGGTGAAGAATACTGTGGTGACTCATCCAACCCAGGAACAGTCCGAGAGGGCCAGTTTGAATGACTCACCCAGCAGAAACGCTGCAACACACAGAATAATGGTACTGAAGGCACCAGGAAAATACATCAGGGCTTCATATCAAAGGTATAAATTGCCTTTTCCACATGTGTTCCTCATTAGTTATGAACTTTCTGAGAGTCCACAATTTTACTCATAATAGATGTATTTGTGGAAGAATCCATTTCAGATTTTGGGGAGTGTTACTCTTTTTTTTTGCTGTTTCATTATTACATTACTTCAGTAAATTCCTTTACCTTGAATTAATCATATCCTTTTGCTAAGTATCAAAAGGGTAACACAATTGTAGAAGTTGGCTAGCTCTAGTTGGGGAATGTAGTCCCACAATCTCTAGGTTTAAGCTCAACTAAAATCAAAGCCTTTGTTCAGTCATGTCTCACTCTTCATGATCCTGTATGAGGTTTTGTTGGCAGAGATATTGGAGTAATTTGCCATTTCCTTCTCCACGGGATTAAGACAAGTAGAGGTTAAGTGATTTGCCCAGGGTCATACAGCTAGTAAATGTCTGAGGCCAGTTTTGCACTGGAGTTGTCCTGACTCCACTGAACCCCTTAGCTGCCTCCTCTAATGCCCTTTACTAGGTACAAATGGGCCACTCAGTCTGCAAGGGGTACACCCTAGGGTCTGTCGTTCCTTGTTTCTATTACTTGCTTTTCACATCCTGCAAATGTCAGAAAATTCTCTAATTTCATCATGAGGACTGAGGGATTCAAATGAACAAGAATTCATCCCCTGATCCATACTGCTTTCCCCCTTCCCCCCCAGCATAGACAGTTTCTTCTGTAGGACCACCCAGTCTGCTTTGAAGGGTATACAATCTACGATCTCCCTTATGGAGTTTTTGTGCAATCATCCTCAGTTTCACCAAGTTTTTCTTTCCCATTTATATTTCCCATGATCCAGATCAGTCCTATTTATTCTTTATCTCATAGTCTATTCTCAGAGCAGATGGCCAGCAATTGCTCACATTTCTTCATGTGCTGTCATATATTGTAGTCCAATGGTGTCAAAGAAATCGTTGAAAAAGATGGTCTGGTCACATGTTGAGATCAAGAAATAACTACTGATGGATACCTAGCCTCTTGCTCTGGTAACGAGATGATATCAAGAGAAAGTGAGGAAGTCCTCCTCCTACTGTTAGGTGGCCTCCCTGTGGTAAATTTATGGGAATATGTGGTCAGGAGGTTCACATGTGGAAAGGTTGCTATCTGCACCATGGGAGGGCTCAGGGTTATACATGGTTTGAGCAAAGAGGTACGTTTCAGTCTTCTGTGGGTTAAATCCAAAGTCTGGCTGGAGGATTTGTGAAATTCTTTTCAGCTATACTCTCATTACCAGTCCTTATTTTATACTTATTCAGTTTTGTGTTTAACTTTGTAATTGCTTTTCTTACATTTGCCTCTCTTTGAAAACTATTCTGTTCTTGACTAATCACTGGGTGGTGGGCTATAATTTGTTACATCTCCTCTGGCAAATGCTGTCCAGTCTTCTCTGGTGAAGTTTTTAAGGGAAATACCAAAAGATGTTACAATGAGCTCTTTGGACCTAACCCAACAGCTTTGCAGTAAGGGTAGTTTCAAGAACAGGTCCTTGCATGGATCAACTATTGTTGTCCCTGCCAGAAAAGGTGCCTGCTTCTCAGAGAAATGCATAATTAATTAGTGAGGAGGAATGGTGCCCGAACTGGAAGTTTTAAAAGTCAACTTTGAAAGCCAATGCAAAGAGTTCCCTGAAGGGCAAAGCCGTATATATCCAGGCAGTTGTTTAGCTGGTCAGTTATGCAAATAGGTTGGCACTGGTGCCCAGGGCATGTTGGTCTATTCAACTCCTGCTTCTATGATCCCTTTAATTAAAATATTCACCTTGGATGCACTCTTTCTAGACTGAATGATGGGAGAACTAAACCTGAATCTATAAAGGATTGCGGAAAGCTGTTGTGCCAAATGCTTCAGGCTGCTCAGTTTGGGGATAACTAGTGAAATGCTGCTCGTTTTCCTGACCTAAGGAAAGCAGTGGCATTAAAAAACCATTTCAAATGCACTTCATTCAAAAGCATTTATCAAAAGTAATTGCTATATGACAGACTCTGTGGAAGACACTGAAGATATAAAGACAAAAGTGAAACAGTCCCTACCCTCAAAACCCTTACATTCTATTAAGGAAAGACACCTTAAAAATATTTATTAAACTTCTACAGTGCTAAGTATTGTCAGAAATTCAAAGATGTATACAACACAATCTATGACCTTGATCATCTTACAATATTTGAAGGTTTGAATATTTGCAGTATTTGAATATTTAAATAATAATAATAGCTAGCATTTTTATAGCATGTGAAAGTTTGCAAAGGACTGCGCATTCATTTGATCCTTAGAACAACCCTAGGAAGTAGGTGCTGTTTTTATCCCCCTTTACAGATGAGGAAACTAAGGCAAACAGAGGTTAAGTGACTTTCCTAGGGTCACAGCTATAAGTGAGTTGGAATTTGAACTCAGGTCTTCCTGATTCCAGGTCTGGTATTTTATCTACTATAATGCCAGCTGTTTAATAATAATAGCTACTGTTAATGAATAATAATAGCTAACCTTTGTATCGTGCTTGAAGGTTTGTAGAGTGATGTATATATATACATATACATATACACATACATAGTTATGATAATGAAATGAGGTATTTTAACTATTTAAATACATTAGTATATGTGAAATCTCATTGATATTAGCAGTATATTATACTTGCTCATTTGATATTAGCATGTATAATACATACATATGTGTGTATATATGTATATTCATGCATACATATTAAATCTCATTGGATTCTCATAACAACCTTATAAGGTTACAGATGCTAAAACTGAGGCCAGGGGTGTTTAACTGGTTTGCCCAAAGGTCGGACAGGATTCCAGTTCAGGTTTACCTGACTCTAAGATATCATAGTTGGTAGAGTGCCAGCTTTAAAATCAAGAAGCCCTGAGCATGAATCTTGCTTTTGACCCTAGCTGTGTGATCTTGGGTAACTCAAGTCACTTGACACCTCTTTCTCTCTCTCTCTCTGTGTCTTTCTCTCTTTCTGTCTCTATCTCTCTCCCCTCAGCAGTAAAATGGGAGGTAATATTAGCACCTACCTCTTGAGATACCACATGTTAAGTGCTTTGCAAACCTTATTACGTAAATGCTGGCTATTATTAACAGGCATTTATAAACCTGGAATTTCATCAATATAGGAATCTCTTTGTGTGGGAACTCTCCTGCACTGATGCAGATTGTCAACTTGTTTATAATTTGTAGTAACAGAGAGTCCAAAGGGCTCTGTAGTGGATAGAGAACCAGACTTGGAGCCAGAAAGATGAGTTCAAATCCTGCCTCTGGCACATACTTGCTGTATGACCTTGAGGAAGTCACTTAACTTCACGATCTTCTAGACCCTGCTCCAAGAGAATACAAGTTGTAGAGAAGGCATAGACCTGCAAATGTTTCCACATCTTGTAGTTCTCTATATTAATGAAACCACATCTCTAGTTCCTCTCCTTATTCCTGTCCTTTTCATTTCCCATGAGATTCTCTGCTTGGTTTCCATTCCATCATCATCTGTCCCTCCCCCCATAAACTGATCACCAGGGTGATTGCTTCAGCTTTGGTACTCACATCTCCTCACTGTTCTTAGTATCCTCTGTTCCTCTGATGGGAGGGCTGGAGAGTAGGATCATAAAATTCCTTCCAAGTCTCCCTTTAAAGAAAATGCAGAAGTTCAGCCAACTCTTCATCCCCTCAGTTGCTTTACTTAGTTTCCATTTCACCCTATCACCCCCATCCCAAGTATGCTGTACCCCAACTCCCAGCTTTCTTTTGTGTGTAGCCTTGCATTTTTAGATTTTAAGCTTCTTGAAGTCAGGGACTTTTTTCTATTTGTAGTTTCTGTGCCTAGCACTTAGTAGATGCTTAATAAACATGTATTGTATTGTGTATTGTCCTACCTTAAATAGGACACACTATTTAAGTGTCTGTTAAGTGTCCTACCTTAAATAGGACACTATTTAAGCGTACTATCTGTTGGGGCACAGAAAAGTGATTTACCCAGAGATTTGTTGTTATCTGACTCTTCCTTTTTTGAGGTTTTCTTGTCAAAGATACTGTAGTGGTTTGCCATTTCCTTCTCCAGCTCCTTTTACAGATAAGGAAACTGAGGCAGAGTGAAGTGACTTGCTCAGGGTCACATAGCTAGTAAGTGTCTGAGGCTGGATTTGATTTCAAGACAATGAGTCTTCTTGACTCCAGGCCCTGCACTCTACACACTATACCACCTAGCTTCCTTACCTAGGGGTTACACAGTGAGAGAGTGTCAGAGGCCAGGCTTGAACCCAGACCATCTTGATTCTGAGAAAGCTCTTCTATCCATTATACAATGCTGCCTATCATGGAAAAGGTATACAAATAATTATAATATAAGAGAGAACATAATATTTGAGGGCTAAGGGAGAGAGTGATGGGAGTTCTAAGGAAGAAGAGATAGATCCAGATCCAGTAGGGGAAATCAGAAAATGGTTCATGAGAAAGGTGGTATTTGAGTTGACCTTTAAAGGTTGACTAGGATTTTAAAGAATTCAAAAACTTTTCTTAAACCTTTCTCTTTGCCTATTTAGTATCAGATTATTCTCCCAGTCTCCTGTGAGGCTGGGATAAAGGAAGAAATATTGGTGAAATTTACTGAGGTCTTTCTCGATGCTCAAAAGATAAGGTGGAGATAGAAATTCCCTTGGCTTTACTTCACTCACCCTTTCTATTCCGATGGTTTTATAGAAACATTGGCAGGTGCATCCCATTCACATAAATGGCATCCTTTGGATCATCTCTGCCTTTAGCACTTGGCTGTACATTCTCCTTCTTAGCCTTGAAGAATACTTCAGTGCTATGCAAAACAGCACTGTCTCATGGTACTGTGGAATGAAGGCCTCTATCACTTTTATTAGGCTGCATCTCTTCATGGGAATATGCCACATTATCATATTAATATGCCTAACTTTGCCATATTATTTGAATTTATATAATGTAAGTAACCTAGAATCATAGAGCAGTGAAGGAGGGGAGGAATGGAACATTCCTTAAGTGTTACTATGTGCCAGGTCCTGTGCTAAGTGCCTTATTTCACTTGATCCTCATAAGGACCCTGGAAGGTAGGTACTGTTGTGATCCCTGTTTTACAGTTGAGGAAACTGAGGCAGGCAGAGTTTCACAAGGTCACACAGCTAGTATCTGAGACTGGATTTGAACTCAGATCTTCCTGACTGCAGGCACAGTGATCTATTATCCACTCTGCCACCTTTTGAAGGTAAAGCTTGTCAGGAGAAGAAAGTCTTGGGAATTTCTTCTCTAGAGAAAAGTTAATCATTGTATTATCAACATTAGTTCTGGAAAATTCAAACTGCTTTTCTAGTAAATGTTTACAGTCATTTCTTTTAGGCTATCGACCTTAGATTAAAACAGTTCTCATTTTCCGAAAGATTCATCTTGCCTATGTATGATAAATAATAAACATTTAGATTTACAGTTGAATTGCTGACAAATTAGAAAGAGGAAAGCTTCATGGTAAATAATATTAAGGGGTTTTCAAACTTTTGGGGACTTGATGATTCAAAGTATCAAGACAATTATTTTTCAGTTGGTAAAAGACATGAGATGAGGAAATTCTAGTTTCTCATAGCCTGAACAGCAAAGTTAGACTTCCAACCGTACTGTGTAGCATGAAGGGAAATAAGCAGGAAGAACTCATATGCCACTAAGTGAGAATATTTATTTAATCCAGGGGTAGGGAATCTTCAGCCTTGAGTCACATGTGACCTTTTAGATCTTTAAGTGCAGCCTTTTGACTGAATCCAAATTTTACAGATTTGTAGTGAATTTGTAATTTAAATTGGTAAAGTAGAATTTGGATTCAGTCAAAAGGCTGTACTTAAGGATCTAGAAAGCCACAAATGGTCTCAAGAACACGGGTTCCTCAGCCCTGAATCCATCTCAGCAGGCATTTATTTAGGGGTGGATGAGGGACTATATTAATATCCCTCCCCTCCAAGACATTCAACTGACAGTTTAAAATGGCAACTACCCTTTGAAAAGAACTTGTTCTTCTGGAGTTGGGGGCAGAAGAATTGCGAGTGGGGGTTCACAATATGGAGCACTACATATATTTTCAGATTTTTAAAATTATTGATTAGTTTTGCTATTTATTTTTCCTCTTCTTCCTCTTTTTCTTTTAAGATTTTTCTATAACATTATGACACAACGGAATTGAGAAGAATATAAGGGGAATTTTAAGCAATGGAAAAACAAAGGATATCAATTAAACAGAATTGAGAAGAATATAAGGGGAATTTTAAGAATGGAATAACAAAGGATAACAATTAAACTCTTACTTTAAATTAAAAATTATGGCTGTAATCAAGGGTAGACTTGAAAACATGGGCTATTTGCCAAAAGTGTGCTTAATATCCAATGTGGTAAAAGTATGGTTGCAGGATGAAGAATTAAAGCATATGTGTTAAAATGAACTCAATGTACTATCATGTCAAGCAAGAACTATAGCAAGAGGAAGATACATTGCATGTTAATTATTTAAAGATATAAAACATGGTAAAGTTTATTGTATTTTAATATATTTACTTGTTTTAAAAATGAACTCATTCTGTGTTCACATTCTAAGTAGAGGAGAGTTAGTTCCAATATGTTTTGAGGAGTGAAAAAGTTTCTCATAATGTATAAGTCTATGGTCTATGTGTTTGGTATTTGATAGCTGGAAAGGTGTGATATTCGTTAGAAGATCTTAGAATTCAGGGTTGGAAGGGATCTCAGAGATCATCTAGTTCAACCTGTCTTAATAGGAATTGTCTCAATAACTAACCAGGTATCCAACCCAGCTTAAAGATTTTAAGTAAAGGGGAACCCAGTGCAAAGAAAGAACTGTTTAGGTTTGATGTTAGGTAAAACTTCCTATTAACTAGAGCTGTTCAAAAGTGGCAGGGGCTGCCTTGCAGTAGTGGTGGATTCTCCCTCCATGGAGGTCTTCAAACAGGGGCTAGATGACTGGTATTTTATTATGAAAGTTTTAAAATTCTGGTGGGAATTCTTTCTGGCTATGGGTTAGATTGGGTGGCTGTTGACGTTACTTCCAACTCTGAGTTTCAGTGATTCTGTTATCCTAAAGCGACTCCCCCCACACCATTCTTAAAAGACAACTCTAGAAGTTAGGCTGTCTTTCATTACACGTGGTAGCCCTTCAGATACTTGAAGACAATGATCATGCCCCTCTCCCACTCTCAGTCTTCTCCAAACTCAAAATCCTTAGTCCTCCAGCCAGTCCTTACATGACATGCTCTCTGGTCCTCTCCCCTTTCTGGTTATCATGCTCTGGAAGACATCTAGTTTATCAGTGTCCTTCCTAAATGTTCTTTTACTGACATGGATTTTCTTCAGTTTAACCCACTTAGATAGAGGGAATAAGCTGAAAATGCTTAAATGCATGATTTACAATCATAAGTTACCCAGAGATCCAATATGGAAAGTCCCTCTCCTATCCTTGAAATCCAGATAGAGGGGGAAGGGAAAGATTTCCAAGGAATTAATTACACCAGATCATCATTATTGTAAGTTTGTTTTGGATGTACTGTCTAAAATAAAGCTGTGTAAATATTTGACACAGTGAAAACTTTCCTACCAGGACTTAACTGTAGACATTTTTATTTGAGTTAATTTAATGAACCAGGCTTAGAAAAAAAATGAAGAAAAAAAAGTCTTAGTTGACAGGCATCGTCTATATAGGGCATAGTTACCTATAGTATGAAAAAAATCCATGTTCCCAAATATTCCTTCTTTCCTGGTTATTGTATGGTGCTTCTGGAATTATGGGACATGTCCACTGATTCTCTTTTTTATGTCATACCAGTGAGATGTACGCACATAGGCAATTTTCTCCTTCCCCTTCTATTTTCTGTTAAAGTTTCTGCTCTCAGATCCTTAAGTCCCTAGGTAAATACATGCTCTCCAGTTTTTCCTGGGTCAACTCCATCACTAGCCAAGATCCTATCGCTCCTATAGCTTAAGCACTGATACAGAAATCTAAATCCTGTTCTCTGATCCCATTTTAGAAAATGAACTATTAAATTTCCACATCTCTCTTTAATCTCTATCCTCATTTTGCACTGTTGATAAAAATATCACCTATGCCCCTGAGATCTTCAGACCAATGACTTTATATAGATTATATGCTTGTGATCAAGCAAAGATATAAAAATATAAATACAGATATTAAATAATATAAATATAAAGATATAAAATATAGATTTGAAACTATAAAGTCTCTTCGATTTTATTTAGTTCAGTTTCTTTATCTGACAGATGACCAGACTTACTTGGAGAGGTTAAGAGGCCAAATATCAGTTACACTGAGTTAAGGCTAGAACTGCTGTCTTTTGATTGTATGATGTTCATTCCAACACACAACAACTGCCTGTCGTATAAATAAATTGAAGCAGCCACTCTCTTAAAATCATCTCCTTGAAGTTAACTTTCTTTATGTGGGCAGAATATTTGAGTTTTTAATTAGTAGCTCTTCCTAGATAGATATGTAGAGAGGTAGGAGCATAGAAGGGATTGAAAAAGGAAGAGAGAGAGGGAGAGGACAGGAATGCTTATAGCATTTACTGTGTGATAGAAACTGTACTAAGCACTTTGCATATATTCTTTAATTTGAGGTGAGAGGCAAGAGGTATGGGAAAAATCAGGGCAAAGGAGTTCATTCATAGGCAGCTAGATGACAGAGGGGACAGAGCGCTAGGTAGGACTGGAGTTGGAAAGTTGTTGTTCAGTCATTTCAGTTGTGTAGGACTCTCCATGATCTCATTTGGGTTTCTTGGCAAAGATACTAGTCATTTCCTTCTCCAGGCCATTTTACAGATGAGGAAATTGAGGCAGACAAGGTTAAGTGACTTTCTCAGGGTCACACAGCTAGAAAGTGTTGAAGGCCAGATTTGAACTAAGGAAAAGGAGACAGTCTTCTAGATTCTAAGCGTGGCATTCCATCTACCATACTTCCTAGCTGCCTGAAGTTGGGGAGTCCTGAGTCCAAATCTATCCTAGATACTTATTAGTCCTGTGACTCTGGGTAAGTCCCTGTTTGCCTGAGTTTCCTTCACTATAGAATTGAGGACAGTAGTACTATCTTCCTTGCCGGTTGTTGTGAAAATCAAATGAAGTAATGTTTGTGAAGCATTTGACACAGTGACTAGCACATGGATACTTTCAGAGTAAAGAGCTGGTGTGGTGCAGAGTAGGACTGGTTCTGAAGACAGAAGGCTCTGAGTTCAGATGCTAACTCTGCTGCCAACTACATGTGTGACCTTGGGCAGGTCAAACTTTTCTAGACTTCAATTTCCTCATTTGTAAAATGAAAGGATTGGACTGGAGAACTTTCAAAGGTGGTTCCCTGATCTACAACTGAATATAGGAATGTTATACCCCAACTGCTTTTTCTACAGATGGGGAAACTGAGGTCCAGAGGGATTAAGTGACTTGTCCAAGATTGCACAGATACTGATAGAGGTAGAACTTGAATCCAGACCTTCTGATGGCAGAGAGTAACTTAATGGCTATTTGTAATCTAGTTGGAGGTTTGCATTCTCAACTTCTACAAAATGGCATTTAGTTTTCAGAACAACTTTTTAATTGGGGGAAATAATGGAAATATAATCTTCGTTTTCCCCTACTTTTCTTTTTGACACTCATCCCTCTCTATATATCTATATAGGAAGAATTACTAACTAAAAATTCAGGAACATTCTTCCCATATAAAGAAGGAAAGACTTCAGGGAGGCTGATTTTCAGTGAATGAATACTTCAACTTGTGAGAAAAACATTTGTGGTGGGGTGGGATGAGCCCAAGAATCAGGAGCCTGCATCCTGGCTCTGACCAGAGCTAGCAGTGGGATCTTTGGCCTTTTAACTTCTCAGGGCTTCAGTTTCTTTATCTGTAAGATGAAAGGGACAGGATGCTAGAAGTTCTTTCATCCCTATTTACAATTTCTAATTTAATGCTTTATTTCCAATTGGATGATGGTAATGTTTCCTCCAGGCTTATTAATAAATTCATTTTTCCTATTTAATAGAAACTCTGGGGGAGGGGCATATTCCAAAATTCATGTAAAAGCAACCATAGAATGTAAAACAGTGAAAGTGAAGTTAAGCAATGTGAAAATATGGATTTTCAATGTATCAGTCTAGGGAGATATTTTGCTAGTGATAATACTTCTTTGGGAAAGCAGATGCAAGCTGAGCCTCCCTGTAATTTTGTAAGGCTGTGCTTTTATTTGGAAGCCCTGATGCAGCCTCTTCGCTGCAGGAGGCATTGGAAGTCCTGCTGTGAAACAGGGCCTTTGTTTGAGAATAGTAAAGCCTGTATTACAACACCAATGACCAAATATTGGCCCAGTCACAGTAAATTTTATGAAGGGAATCACCTAAAGTTGTATGAGACCTCAGGGGTTTACCAAGACTTACAGCCTAAAGAAAGAATATCATTGTGTGGAAAAGTGCTTTTTTTAAAAGGACAGTCTTACTGAGTGCCCCCTTATTGTTGAGTTGGATTTCCCCAAGGTAGCTAACAAAATCAATTTTGTAAAGTCATATTCATAGACAACTTAGGATGAGCTGAAATAATAACTTTTAAATAAATATATAAAACAAATGTTAGTTATAAATAACTGCATATTATATGTGATAACTAATACATATGTATATAACTAATGATACACTTGTATGTGGGTGTGAAAAATATATATATATTTAGTATATATATGTATATGTTTTTATGAGTGTATGTGTAAAAATAAATTAAATCTCAGGCTCAGAAAAGGAGTTATTTCTTCAAAAATCTTTATTTGGAAGTTCATTCCCAGGTATTGTATTTTACCTCTAATAGTTGCCACTAAGCCAAAAACTTTGGCAGCTGGGTGGTACAGTGAGTAGAGTGCTGGATTTGGAGTCAAGAAGACCCATCCTCATGAGTTCAAATCTGACCTCAGATACTTACCAAGTGTGTGATCCTGGGCAAGTCACTCAACTCTGTTTGCCTCAGTTTCCTCATCTTAAGATGAAAAGGAAATGGTAAACTATTTCAGTATCTCTGCCAAGAAAACCCAAAAATGAAGTCATAAAGAGTCAGACATGATTGAAACGAACCAACAACAAAATCCAAAAACTCAGAGACCCCTAGTAAGATGAAACATAGGCAAGCTAGGTGACGGCATAGTGTTCAAAGGGCTGGGCCCAGAGTCAGGAAAACCTAAGTTCAAATTTGACCTCAGAAACTATAATTGTGTGACCCTGTGTAAGTCCCTTAACCTGGTTTCCTTAACTGTAAAATAGAATAATAATACCTACCTCCCAGGGTTATTGTGAGGATCCAATGAGATGGTGTTTCTGGTTCCCTAGTATCTGACTTGTATGAACAGTTTTCCCCTTCCTCCATTTTCAGTTAAAGCTCTTGTGAGTCCTGAATGTCCTTAGGTAACATAATTTAATAGTTTGGAATTCTACAGTTAGCATGTTCACCCGGTCCTTCTGTGCCGTGAGTTGTGTGGTAGCATCCTATTTGTCGTGACAATTTACAAACATCCATTGATCTTGCGCATGGTACCATACTAGGTGTTGTAGGCAGAAAGAGATAGGACATAGTTCCTGCTCTCAAAGGATTCACAATTAAATTAGGAAGACAGGCCATACGTAGGAGTATAATGGACCTGAATCCAAATTCTGTCTCTTACTAACTGTATAGTCATTTGAACTGAGATTCTTCATCTGTAAAATGGGGATAATACTTTTAGTATCTATGTAATAAAGATAAAATGAATGCTTGTAAAAGGCTTTGTGAAACTGAAAATGTTTCCTAAGTGAATACATTCTTAGGACCTCTTTTTGCAAGAATATAGCAGTCTAAGAGAAGATGCCCAAGGTTGGCAAGGAGTGCTCTGGGATTTCACCTAATGCCAGGTAGTGGTAACCTCTCAGGAATGTCATCAAAGGCCAGGTAGGGGTGATCTCTCATGGACTTGGGATCATTTTGAGGGGAAGATGAATTCTCTTGCACATATTCTTTGAACTTGAGCCTCCATTCTAGCTCAAAAACAAACTCAGGTCTAGTATTCAAGTTATCACTGCACTAACAGGAATCTAGGCAAACAATAGCATAAAATTAGTAAAAACAAGAATATTTTATTAGAACAGAAATGAAAATGTAAGACAATAGAACTATTCTTAGCCCTCATTTCTCTAATGAGTCCCGTCCCACTGTACTCTTCCCAGCATAACCCAGAGAGAACTACAGAAGCTTCTTACTTCCCACAGAGACCCAGGGTAAAGTATTGGCAGCCTTGAGCTTGGTAATTATAGGTAATCACTCCACCCTAGAATGCAGCTTTATGAAACCTCTATCCAACATTAGTTTACCTTGGCAAGCTTGGTTTTTTTTTTCCAAATAGAATTGCTCACCTCCTCATGGTTTAGCCTGTCATTTGTCAGTCTATTTATGTTTGACTCCATGGGACTAGGTTCCTGCTTCTTTCTCCTCCCATCTTCTCATTAAAACAACACCCCCCTCCCCCCGACTACCAGCACAGTATTTCATGGGAATTCAGAATCTTGGCTCACCTTATGGGAAGTGAAGGTTTTAAATCAATGAACTAGTGCTTGCTATATAGTACACTAGAAAGTGTTGCTTTGTTTTCAACCAACCAATTGGTGACCAAACATAACCTTTCTCTTTTTTAACCTATGCTCTTAGAACAGAGGTGATCAGCACTAACCAAGGTCCCCTAGCAGCGGAGAACATTCCTGACTGCTGCCTGAACCATATTAAAATGTAATCAAGAAATAGTTAGTAAAATAATATTATATAATAATAATAAAATATACTTAAATAGATAATGGAAATTTTTGTTTGGTTTGGTTTTTGCCAAGATGGGCTCTGCATTATGTATGGCTTAGCGACCTGTCACTACTACCTTAGGACATAAAACAGTAGAAAGGATCACATCTAGGCACAATGAAAACAATAACAGTTAACATTTATATAACACTTAGTATATGCCAGGCTGTAAAATAACTTTACAATTATTATTTCATTTGATCTTATTTGGACAAAAAATTATTATGAATAAAACTAGATAAATAGAAATTATAAATAGATAAATAGAAGTATAAAAACCCATTGGATCTATCAAAGGGTGGTCATAGAGCATTCCAAGCATACTCATATTGACATGGAAGATCAGATTCCATGTATAATACTTTATACTTGTATAATACATTTCTAGGCAATTGTTTAGTTCAAAAGGAGTAAGTATTGTGAGGTCAGTTCCTTTGTATTTGTAGCATAAGATAAGTATTTCCCTGTTAAGCTTTATCTTTGGATAAAGAAAGAGAAAATACTTTAAGGAGTTCTTAACCTTTTTGTGTGTTATGGACCCCCTGGTAAAGTTTATAAATTCCCTTCTCAAAAGAGTGCTTTTCAATGCATAAAATAAAATACAATACATATGATTAAAAAAAAACCAATTATATTGAAATATATTTATCAAAAACAATATATAAAAAAAACCCCACAAATTTACTAACCCCAGGTTAAGAAACTATGACCTAAAAGGGCCTCTTGGTAGTTGTCCATTCCTTATCCACTGCAGTTTCAACCCTATTCACAGTAGAGATAGTTTTAACAGCTCATTGGGAAAGTAGTTAAATGCCCTAGTAGAACATTTAGTTGGGAAAATTATATTATATATGATAATGTCATCGTTTCACACAGGTATCCTTCAGCTGACCAACCCTGAGAGAGTTGGCAAAATGGTACAGTGAAGAAAACGTTGTGCTTAGAGTCAAAGAGCCTGGGTTCAAATCCTGCTTCTACCTATGCCATGTTGGACAAGTCACTTAACCACTTGGGTTGCAGTTTACTGGTTCTTAAAATGAGGGGTTTGTACCATTTGTTCTCTGTAGTTCCTTCCATAGTTAGTTCAGTGATCCTACCACTTAGGAGCTTTCCATTCCACTACTGAGAATGAGAAGCTTTACCCAAACCAGCAAGTTCCTTTATTCCAGATAGTAAAGGACTACTCTAACTGGGAGATGATAACAGAAAGCCATGGAGGGAAGAAATGGTAGCTTCAGAGAAAGCTTGTTATTTTTTCTAGTATATCACTCTTCTACAAGAAAAATCTATAGGTAATCTAATTATTTTTAGAATTTTGTTTAAATGAAACATGGCTCATTGTTCATTCATTCTTTGATTTACTCATTCGTTTTTCTATTTAAACACACTTTTTAATGTAAGTATCAGATTCTCAAGATTCAAGTTTTTAGCCTGTGATTGGATTACTTTCTATTTATGTCCTAATAGAACGTTAACTCAGATCCAAGTAGAGAGCAAAATAAAGACCCATTTTGGTAAATCACTACTACTTCTGTTGAACTTTAAGATTTACAAAGCACTTTTGATATATTTCTTAATTTCATTCTCATGACATATCTGTGAAGTTATGTCTTATTGGCCCCATTTTACATATGAGGAAACTGATCATCAGAGAGTTTAAGAGACTGGCCCATAGCCACACAGCTAATAAGAATCAGAGATATTACTCAAATGTAGATCTCTCCTGCCTCCAGGTCTAAAGCTGCTTCCCTTACACAGTATTATAATTTCTAGTGGGATATAAATCTGCCCACAATATCTCTATTAATATTTTTCCCTTTGAGAGAAATGGTGTCCATTAGGGATGATAGTATTTTCATCTTTATGATTAAAAAAATCATCTTTATAATGAATTATGTTTTACAATCTAGAGGGATTAGATTTTTTTTTCTCCCAACAGCTGTTGTGATAGCTACATGAAAGGTGGAAAAATGAAGAAAAGGGTATTAATTAGTGTATAATTGGCACTTGAGAGACTAAGACCAAGTGTTTTGAGTTTTAAAAAAAAAGAGCTAAGGGAAAGTAGAGAGAGGAGAAGAGTGGGGAAATATATCCATTGTCAGGAGGGATAAAAGGAAATTTTAACCTTTTGGTAATTAGTATTTCCTGTTATAGTGAAGATGTTTCCTCTATAAAAGGGACATAATTCAAAGAGGGTGTGCAGATCAAGCTTAAGCAAAACTCCCAAGTGTGGTCCCAAACCAGATGAAAATCTAATAGGGAAATATTTAGCAAAATAAATAAAAATACAGTATAACATAGATAATGCTAACGAGGTTTTCTAGTCACTGGTCTAGAGAAGTGGTGTTAAATTCAAATAGAAAGGTAGCATGTTGTGTTAACCACAAATTAACATTATCTACATTGTATTTTATTTTTATTTATTTTGTTAAACATTTCTTGATTATTTTTCACCTAGTTTCCTCCATAGGCACTAGGGAGTTTTGCTGGTTCTTTCAGCCCAAGTTTGACCCCTATAGGAGAGCTAGGTGGTGCAGTGGATAGAGCAGTGAGCCTGCAGTCAGGAAGACTCCTCTTTATGAGTTCAAATCTAGCCTCGGATACTTACTGTGTGAGGGTAGGCAAGTCATTTAATGCTGTTTGCCTCAGTTTCCTTATCTGTAAAAATAAGCTGGAGAAGGAAATGGCAAGCCAGTTCAGTATCTTTGCCAAGAAAATCCCAAATGGAGTCATGAAGAGTTGGGCATGACTGATCAGCAAGGGTAAAAAAACCCTCCCAAGTACCAGTGCTGATCAGACATTTAATTTCTGGGCTTCGTATTTAATGTAAAACTTGGAGTTGACTCACTGAAGAGTCACCAAGATGATTGAACAGCTAGAAACAATGCCTGCTGCCTATAAGAAATATTAACAAAATCAGGTTATTTAGCCTGGAAAAGAGAAGGCAAGATCCAACAATGAAATTAGCAGGGGAGCATGGTGTAGGGGGAAACATACTAGATGGGCCAAAGACCTTTGATATGAATCCCAGCTCTGCTGCTTACAGGTTGCCCCTTGAACCCTCTAGCTTCAGAGAATTGTAAAAAGGAAAGAATAACCTTCTCAATATCTATTTCCCAGGTTGCTGTGAGGGACATTGACTATATAAAAGTGACCTGCTATTGTTATCTCTTCTCATCTTGTTTAATAGAATTCTGATAGAAATAGTCCTGGCTGGATGGGTTATTCGTCTATGTTTCATATTGCACTGGTGGATTAAATGATTGCTTTTTGTAATCAAATAAAATTGTTGGGATGAACACTCATCTTGGGTAGACTAACTGTAAGCATTCTGGGTATAGGATATCAAATGTTTCAGTTTTTTCAGTTAGGTCTTTATCTTTTGAAAGCTTTTCATTTCAAGCAGCTTAGAGATTAAGAGTATTAGGTCTGTTGACATCCACTGAAAACAGTTCTTAAATTTTTATGAATCAATATCATGTCCAGACAACTGTGGGAAACCCTTTGGACTGTGATAATGTTCTAGTTCCAGTATTATTTTATTGTCATGTGGTATATATTGAAAACATTCTTAAATTTTTATAGCTCAATATTGTATTGGAACAATCATGGGAAACACTTTTGCTGGTGATAAAGGTCCAGGTCTAGTGTACGTTATTTGTTGAATTCTCAAGGGTATTTTGGAGCATGTAGTTGGAATACAGGGATTTATTGTCTGTTAGTTTACTTAGGATAGAAAACATGATATAGGATCCCAACCTCTTGGTCATGGCTTTCTAAGTGTTCAGAAAGGGAAGGGAATAACCATTTATTAACTGCCTACTATGTGCTAAACATTTTCATTCGATACTCATAACAACCCTGTGAGTTGGGTGCTATTTTTATACAAATTTAACAGTTGAAGAAACTGAGGCAGTCAGAGGTTAAGTGGCTTGCCTAAGGTCATAAAACTAGTAAAAGGCTGAGACCAGATTTGCACTCAGGTCTTCCTGAGTCCAGGCCCAGTATTGTATCTACTGCTCCCCCTGTTTGGGAAGTTCCAAGTTTTTGTAATCTATAGTAATACAGTAATATGTAGTATTATCCTGTAATATCGTGATATAATTTCTAATATTGCCTTGTGAAATTTGTTCGGAAGGGTAACCTTCCTGTAATTTCTGGTGGCAATGATCTGGTCTTCATTATTTTTTATTCTCTCACATGTTTGTTTCATTAATCAAGCAATAATTGATTTTTAAAAAATTTACAATTTTAAAGTATCGAAAATCAAGACATTGTTATTAGTAATAATAGTAGTACTCAAGAATAAGAAATGTCCTTGGACTCAAGTTAGTAACATTTTCATGGAAGGGATTATGAGAGAAAGTGAATTTAAATTTTAGCACAGTAGAATTATATGAGGTAAGCTTTCTCAGCCTACGCCTATAAAATGGGAATAATCCACTGCCTACCTTATAGGATTGTGATGAGGAAAGTACCATGTAAAATACTAGCCTGTTTAAATGGTAGAATGACTGTTACTATTCCCATTTTACACCTGAGAAAACTGAGGCACTAAGAAGTTAATTGACTTGTCCAAGGTCACGTAGCTAATAAATATCAATGCCAGGTCTTGAACAGGACTCCTCATTACAAGTCCGACATCCATTCTGCTACAACATATTTTCCCGTCTGCAACTATGAGTTCCTGCTTATTATAAGGAAGAACATATGGAAGATCTATCATGAGAGTTAATAAGTATTGGAATGATAGTGGATCATCTCTCTGGGAGGAGGATAAATGAAATCTAGCTTGTTGGACGTCAATGCTCTCCCAAGATACCTTCCAGTCTCTTGCAAGTCAATTCATCATAAGCTATCAATCAATCAATAAACATTTATTAAGTGTCTCCTGTGTGCCAGACACTGTGCTAAGCATTGGGGAAATAAAAAGAAGCAAAAGTCATTTCCTACCCTCAAGGAGCTTACAGTCTAATGGGGGAGACAATAGGCAAGCAAATATGTACAAATAAGCTCTTCACTGGATAAATAAAAAATAATTAAAAGAGAGATCCCACTAGAATTAAGAAAGGCCTGTAGGATATTGACAACATTAACAATGGCATGGCTACATCTTCCTTTGCAGTGTTTGAAGGGATATAGGTTTATAATTTTCTTCAATTTTTGCTTTCTATTAGTTTGCTAGACTGAGGACTGACATCTGTAGGAAGACATCTATTTGACCCTTGCCCTGGAACTGCAGGCATCTCTCAGTGATGGTGCTCGGCAATGGAAAGTTCAGGGCTTTGAGACATTGCTTTTCCTTTTATAAATGTCCTCAAATCATGCTTTAAGGATGAGCCAGGGTTTTCTCATCCAATCCCCTCTGAATCAATCTATTTTTACTGGATTCTATTGTAGGTTAAGATTTCATTCTCTCCACCCCATTTCCCTGCTCCCCCACCCCAATTTTTTTTAACAGCACAGCAGATGGTTCCCAGTTCACATGCTTGCACAAAGCAAAGCTGAAACAGCTCTTCCTCCTTCAATATTTATGGGCTAAGTACCTGACTTGTTACTACGCCATCATCACACTGCCAAACTTTCAAGAGGGGAAAGTGGGCCACCCTCGATGAGTAATGACTGGCTTGACATAGAAGACAGGTGAGGAAGTTGCTGAGTACCTAGTTTCTCCATGCCACCTTGTATAGGTCTGAAGCTGATGAGGGAATGGAGCTTTGCTAGGAGGATAGAGAAATGGCAAAGTCTCTCTGTAGTGCTGCCCTTAATCTCTTCTCTGGGATCTATTGACATCTTTGGAAAAGGCAGCTCTCTAAAGAGTTCTCTCTACCTTGTTTGAATATTGGCTATTGAGTCTATCACTTACTTGGATGGCACTTGAGTTATTGTTGCTGTAATTCAGACTTGTTATTCATGTCTGATTCTTCATGATCCCATGGACTATAGCATGTCAGGCCCTTCTATTCTTCACTGTCTCCTGAAGTCTGTCCAAGCACATGTTCATTGCTGCCATCACACTAGTATTCCACCTTGTGCTCTGCTATACTCTTCTCCTCATGTCGTTTTCATTTATGATTTCTTGAAATATAGCTCTGGAAAACCAGGCTTTAATAAAGCCCTTTGGGATTCAAATGGAACTACTCGAATCCAAATCACTCTGGCTCTCACTGGTTGGCCAATAGTTCAGAGTGAATGTAAATAGCAGTTGTTTCTGTGCCAGCCAAAAACACTGAGGACCTTCCCCCCCCCCCTTCCCCCATTGATTCTTTTGTGAAGACAGACTAGGTCACCTTTTGCCTCCATTTTTACCTGTGTGTTCATCCTTCCTTGCCGAAGAAGACCATGCCATCAGAGAAATGATGACATGACTTGCACTTGACCTTGTTTTCAGTGAGGGAAGGCTGTGCAGGGCACCAGCCTCACTTCTCCTCCAGAGCCATCTGAATCCAGTGACC